>LBNU01033900.1:67983-81116 GCA_014162995.1 Artemisia annua
TTCCAACCAATATCATGCTTCCAGAATATACAAATGATCCTCATGTTTCCAACATAATACGAAAATGATTCTCATGTTTCTCCTTCGTCTCTGAATGTACTAATATGTCATACTATGACCAATTTGTCTAAGTACTTACGAAAGACACAATTCATCAAATTCAATAAACAGTTAGAGCATTAGCTAATACTATTAGCATCATTAACAGTCATAGTGGCCGATACAAATACGAAATGAAATTTTTGGAATAACTTCAAGCCATAAATCCATCTAAAGGAAAACTCTGCGTCCTAAAGTTGATCAGATACATCGTCGATTTGAGGTAGGGAATAATGGGTTCAAATAGTCATACGGTTCAGCTTCCAGAAGTCAATACATAACCTCCTGCTACCATCTTTCTTCATCGCGAAAAAAAACTGAAGCACTCCAAGGAGATACACTAAGACAACAAACCATTTCATAGCTTTTTGGTTGCTACTCCTCCAGTTCTCTCATTTCGGCTGGTGCTATTCAATATGGAGTTTCAAAATCAGGCAAAACATCATCCTATACGGATAGGGTTCTGTCTCATCAAACTTAACTGTTCTCAGGCACTCCTCAAAGATATCCTATGATCCCAATAAGTTCAAGTTATATGATGTAATTATTATCACGTTGGCCAGGCGTCATAATACTTGCATCATATAAACATGCCTTTATTGAAATCATATTCTACCTCGAGTCGTCACTAAGCAGTTTCTTAGTACTAAGTCAAATCAAATTCATAATCGGTGGAAAAATCTGGGTGGTTTATTCAGGGATTCATTGGAAGAATTTAGATTGCAAAATGACTCTAAAAGTGAGATTCATCCCACAGGAAACAAGAATAGATGCTGGTAAAACTCCACAACCGCGAAAGTAACATACGAGTTTCCAGGGTAGTAAGGATAACAAAAGTTTAACAATCAGAAGTCATGACAAAAATAAATCAGAGTGGTTCAAAATGTCAAAGGAGAGACGTAGTATGACAATAGTTAGCATCTTGATGCTCGGTCCACCAGTCAATATCAGAATGACAATCGAATTTAAAGTTTCCAAGGAAAGACAGATTAGCATAGCGAATCTTATCATACAGAAGTGAGGAATAATATTCCTATTCTTGTGGTTGATCACCACAAGATTTCTCATAGGAATACAACTGGGTAAGGCAAAATCTAATTGTGTAGGGAAACTTAAATATGCTTATCAAAAGCATGAGATTTCATAGAACGTGTCAAACACGTCATGATCATAGAAATTCTCAAAGTGCCTGTAGAGGCATCTAAAGGGTTAACAAATGAATCAGAGGTTGAAATCAAAGAAGATAAAGCTTTATGTAATGTCAAACATCACCGCAAAATTCTCAACGCATTCTAAACTTACTTGGTCACTAAACTCATGTTATGCAAAATAATAGGCTTCAAATCTCCAGAAGGAGAAATCTAAAAGGCTCAACTAGAAGTAAGGCACGAATCAGAGTGATGCGGAAGCAACGATACCTAAACAAACTCCCTATAGTCTACCCAATCCACACCGGTCAGAACTTAAGTTTCAGAGTGGAAATCCTAACGCAAGTTCTCAAAGGTTGTTTCATAATTCCTATGGTGCAAAATTTAGTGGGCCTAATACTCACAGGTCATAGCCTAAGCTCTACGGGTTTTGAATCTGCCGATCAAACCTGGCTCTGATACCAAAATTGTAACACCCCAACTCGAAAAGGGCTAAAGTGTAACATTTTGGAGTCAAATCAGAACACAAGTAAATGGAAATATATTACTAATACAAGGGTTACAAAGTGGTTCAATTGAAAAGATAAAGGACTAATTCTAAACATTACAACTTCCAAAACTAATAACAAGCTAAGAACCAAAAGGAAAAACTCTAAGTCAAAACTCTAATACATGGAAGGGTATCAACTATGTAGTCCACTAAGAGCTCCTAAGCACTCTTCACTCAACCCAGCCTCCTTCTAAAACCTGCCGCATGAAAAGAAATGTGGCTGAGCTTAAAAAGCCCAGTAAACAGATATAAACAAACAAAAACTAATAACAAAAGGAAAATGAAGGTGAATACGACATAATTCCAAGCGAACTTGCTGAGATAGAAATCAAGAATATGGAAACATAGAATATGATCAAAGGAAATACGGATAACAGATGCCAAACACTCAAAGAAATGAAATGAGTCATAAGTGTAAGCAAAAGAAATAAATCAAGCATAAGTTAATCACATTAGAGATGACAAGATAATAAGGATCATAGAGAAGTAAAACAAATAGGAATGCCCAACAATATATATACTAATTGTACATAGGAGTGATGACCTCCCTTGTACCAAATGTGAAAGGGGTGTATTGCACATACACCAAAACATTCACCAAACAATACTAAACTAAGTACCTAGGATGCATCCATACGCTCCCTGCAAAACAGATATATATGCACAAAGCTCTAGGCTAAGTAAACATATACAATAATAAATATAGGCCTGAATAGCTATAGCATAATAGGGAACGTTGTGGACAAGAACCCACCTCTACAGATAGTGTCAATACCACTGGTGCATCAGTGGCAAGGCCATGGACTCCCCATGACTGGCTAATAAGTCTAACACATATAGGCAAAACATATAATGGGCATAGAAATAGGAAATGCTATAAAGAAAGAAACTATAGCATGCAAACGAATATCAACTCATATCAAATCACAAGGATCCAGTAATAAAAATCATACAAAGGGAACATATCAATGGCTTAACTGAAAAGATCATAATCAAAGCAGTAAACAAAAGAGAGCAGGATGGCCTTTACTAAAAAGGCAGAATATCTGTACCTCGAAAACAAATGCAGAAATGAAACAATGAACGAGAAGAGAAAGCAGATCACTCCTTCTTCACACGATCTATATAATAAAGGTTGACATATTACTTAACTGCTCATTAAAGACTTAACTAATTTTAGATTGTCAAAAATTAGGGTTTATTTTTGTGATAAGCGTTTCCAGGTTAGATTTAGGGTTTTTTCTTTACAAAATTAGAAGCATTAGGTTAAGATTACCAAATTAGGGTTTTAAGTTTACTTTCCAAAAATAGACTTTCCATAAGTAGAACTTTCCAAAAATAGTAACTTTCCAATTTTATTAGTTTCATCCAAATTAGGTAACTTTCTATTTTTAGCAGGTTCCCACATTTAGTAAGTTTCCATAAATAGCAAGTTTCTATAAGTAGTAAGTTTCCTTATTTAGAAAGTTTCCACAGATAGCAGGTTTCCATAATTTTGAAGGATCTCATATTATAATTAGGTCAAGTCATTAATTAATCATTATCATGGAATTAGGGTTCATTTTGACAAGCCATGATAAATTAGGGTTCAATATGTCAACCTTCCATATTTTAGGATTTATAATGTAATTATTCCAAAGTTAAAGGGTTAAAGTGTAAATATTACAATTTCCATATTTTATACAATTTAATCCACAAGTTAACAATATTTACCATTCAATTCCTCAAGTTTACAAATGTTAAAAATTAATCCTTAATTTACATTAATTACAAAATAAGTCCTTATTAATATTTAATTTACAAATATAAACATATTAAATTCAAATTAGCACATTTAACCCTTAATTATCCAAAATTACACATTACACCCTTCAATACAAAATAGGTACGAAAATACCCTCATGTTTCGAAAATTTACAATTTTCACCCTTAATTTTATTTAAATACAATCCGTACAATTAACCATTTTAATCCTTTTAGTTACAAAATTAACACTTAACACCCTCATGTTATATTTTATACACTTCACCCCTGGTCCAAAACACTCTACAAAAATGACCATTTAGTTTATAAAATTACAAAACACCCTCTATACTTTTTAAAATCAATTCGGTTTACAATAAAATCCACAAACCCTAACCTTGAAATTTTCCAATCATTACAATCATCAAAACAACCTTAAACAACATTAATTACACCAAATCAAACACCAAAAACCCTAAACATAGCCCATACGATTTCTTTTTCTTTTATTTCATTTTTCTTAATTAAACCCGATTACAAATGAATTCCAAAATATGTTTGCGGGTTTCAAAAATTATGAAAACTATTTTCTTAGGGTCGAATGATATTTACAAAACCTGAATAAATTGTATTCGAAGTTCCAAACATTTATTTCAAGCCGATTCTTATATTATTTCCCTTTTAGGGTTTTAAACATGTTTTGGTCCAAACAATTTTTTTAGCAGGCGTGGACAATTTTTCCACGTTCAATACAGATTATAAAATGATAGAAAAATACCTTTATGAAGAATTGTCGAAAGAAAATGAGTAGAATGATTTGTTGCACCCGATTATAATAAAAACGATCAAAACAAACCCAAACAACTTAGCAACGATTCCACCAACTCCAAAACTATTTTTCCCAGCCTTCTTGCTTCCAAACACGTCCAAGAATATTGCTTCAAGGTTTTTAGAATTTGTTATCTGCCAATGGTGATTTTAGAGAGGAAATTTAGGTTTGTTTGGCGTTTAGAAAATATGTAAAAAGGAATAACCGGTTTATGAATTGTATATTAGGCATATTANGGTACTACCTAAAAGTATGGAAGTTGAAGCTAATTTCTATTTCTGCTTTTTCAAAACTCTGTTCTCATCCAAACTAAGCTTCTCTTCTTTACACATAAAATTCTTCAACGGTAACGCGTCGTGAACATTGTCCAACCAATATCATGCTTCCAGAATATACAAATGATCCTCATGTTTCCAACATAATACAAAAATGATTCTCATGTTTCTCCTTCATCTCTGAATGTACTAATATGTCATACTATGACCAATTTGTCTAAGTACTTACGAAAGACACAATTCATCAAATTCAATAAACAGTTAGAGCATTAGCTAATACTATTAGCATCATTAATAGTCATAGTGGCCGATACAAATACGAAATGAAATTTTTGGAATAACTTCAAGCCATAAATCCATCTAAAGGAAAACTCCGCGTCCTAAAGTTGATCAGATACATCGTCGATTTGAGGTAGGGAATAATGGGTTCAAATAGTCATACGGTTCAGCTTCCAGAAGTCAATACATAACCTCCTGCTACCATCTTTCTTCATCGCGAAAAAAAACTGAAGCACTCCAAGGAGATACAGTAAGACAACAAACCATTTCATAGCTTTTTGGTTGCTACTCCTCCAGTTCTCTCAATTCGGCTGGTGCTATTCAATATGGAGTTTCAAAATCAGGCAAAACATCGTCCTATACGGATAGGGTTCTGTCTCATCAAACTTAACTATTCTCAGGTACTCCTCAAAGATATCCTATGATCCCAATAAGTTCAAGTTATATGATGTAATTATTATCACGTTGGCCAGGCGTCATAATACTTGCATCATATAAACATGCCTTTATTGAAATCATATTCTACCTCGAGTCGTGACTAAGCAGTTTCTCAGTACTAAGTCAAATCAAATTCATAATCGGTGGAAAAATCTGGGTGGTTTATTCAGGGATTCATTGGAAGAATTTAGATTGCAAAATGACTCTCAAAGTGAGATTCATCCCACAGGAAACAAGAATAGATGCTGGTAAAACTCCACAACCGCGAAAGTAACATACGAGTTTCCAGGGTAGTAAGGATAACAAAAGTTTAACAATCAGAAGTCATGACAAAAATAAATCAGAGTGGTTCAAAATGTCAAAGGAGAGACGTAGTATGACAATAGTTAGCATCTTGATGCTCGGTCCACCAGTCAATATCAGAATGACAATCGAATTTAAAGTTTCCAAGGAAAGACAGATTAGCATAGCGAATCTTATCATTCAGAAGTGAGGAATAATATTCCTATTCTTGTGGTTGATCACCACAAGATTTCTCATAGGAATACAACTGGGTAAGGCAAAATCTAATTGTGTAGGGAAACTTAAATATGCTTATCAAAAGCAAGAGATTTCATAGAACGTGTCAAACACGTCATGATCATAGAAATTCTCAAAGTGCCTGTAGAGGCATCTAAAGGGTTAACAAATGAATCAGAGGTTGAAATCAAAGAAGATAAAGCTTTATGTAATGTCAAACATCACCGCAAAATTCTCAACGCATTCTAAACTTACTTGGTCACTAAACTCATGTTATGCAAAATAATAGGCTTCAAATCTCCAGAAGGAGAAATCTAAAAGGCTCAACTAGAAGTAAGGCACGAATCAGAGTGATGCGGAAGCAACGATACCTAAACAAACTCCCTATAGTCTACCCAATCCACACCGGTCAGAACTTAAGTTTCAGAGTGGAAATCCTAACGCAAGTTCTCAAAGGTTGTTTCATAATTCCTATGGTGCAAAATTTAGTGGGCCTAATACTCACAGGTCATAGCCTAAGCTCTACGGGTTTTGAATCTGCCGATCAAACCTGGCTCTGATACCAAAATTGTAACACCCCAACTCGAAAAGGGCTAAAGTGTAACATTTTGGAGTCAAATCAGAACACAAGTAAATGGAAATATATTACTAATACAAGGGTTACAAAGTGGTTCAATTGAAAAGATAAAGGACTAATTCTAAACATTACAACTTCCAAAACTAATAACAAGCTAAGAACCAAAAGGAAAAACTCTAAGTCAAAACTCTAATACATGGAAGGGTATCAACTATGTAGTCCACTAAGAGCTCCTAAGCACTCTTCACTCAACCNTGGGCCTAATACTCACAGGTCATAGCCTAAGCTCTACGGGTTTTGAATCTGCCGATCAAACCTGGCTCTGATACCAAAATTGTAACACCCCAACTCGAAAAAGGCTAAAGTGTAACATTTTGGAGTCAAATCAGAACACAAGTAAACGGAAATATATTACTAATACAAGGGTTACAAAGTGGTTCAAATGAAAAGATAAAGGACTAATTCTAAACATTACAACTTCCAAAACTAATAACAAGCTAAGAACCAAAAGGAAAAACTCTAAGTCAAAACTCTAATACATGGAAGGGTATCAACAATGTAGTCCACTAAGAGCTCCTAAGCACTCTTCACTCAACCCAGCCTCCTTCTAAAACCTGCCGCAGGAAAAGAAATGTGGCTGAGCTTAAAAAGCCCAGTAAACAGATATAAACAAACAAAAACTAATAACAAAAGGAAAATGAAGGTGAATACGACATAATTCCAAGCGAACCTGCTGAGATAGAAATCAAGAATATGGAAACATAGAATATGATCAAAGGAAATACGGATAACAGATGCCAAACACTCAAGGAAATGAAATGAGTCATAAGTGTAAGCAAAAGAAATAAAGCAAGCATAAGTTAATCACATTAGAGATGACAAGATAATAAGGATCATAGAGAAGTAAAACAAATAGGAATGCTCAACAATATATATACTAATTGTACATAGGAGTGATGACCTCCCTTGTACCAAATGTGAAAGGGGTGTATTGCACATACACCAAAACATTCACCAAACAATACTAAACTAAGTACCTAGGATGCATCCATACGCTCCCTGCAAAATAGATATATATGCACAAAGCTCTAGGCTAAGTAAACATATACAATAATAAATATAGGCCTGAATAGCTATAGCATAATAGGGAACGTTGTGGACAAGAACCCACCTCTACAGATAGTGTCAATACCACTGGTGCATCAGTGGCAAGGCCATGGACTTCCCATGACTGGCTAATAAGTCTAACACATATAGGCAAAACATATAATGGGCATAGAAATAGGAAATGCTATAAGGAAAGAAACTATAGCATGCAAACGAATATCAACTCATATCAAATCACAAGGATCCAGTAATAAAAATCATACAAAGGGAACATAGCAATGGCTTAACTGAAAAGATCATAATCAAAGCAGTAAACAAAAGAGAGCAGGATGGCCTTTACTAAAAAGGCAGAATATCTGTACCTCGAAAACAAATGCAGAAATGAAACAATGAACGAGAAGAGAAAGCAGATCACTCCTTCTTCACACGATCTATATAATAAAGGTTGACATATTACTTAACTGCTCATTAAAGACTTAACTAATTTTAGGTTGTCAAAAATTAGGGTTTATTTTTGTGATAAGCGTTTCCAGGTTAGATTTAGGGTTTTTTTCTTTACAAAATTAGAAGCATTAGGTTATGATTACCAAATTAGGGTTTTAAGTTTACTTTCCAAAAATAGACTTTCCATAAGTAGAACTTTCCAAAAATAGTAACTTTCCAATTTTAGTAGTTTCATCCAAATTAGGTAAGTTTCTATTTTTAGCAGGTTCCCACATTTAGTAAGTTTCCATAAATAGCAAGTTTCTATAAGTAGTAAGTTTCCTTATTTAGAAAGTTTCCACAAATAGCAGGTTTCCATAATTTAGAAGGATCTCATATTATAATTAGGTTAAGTCATTAATTAATCATTATCATGGAATTAGGGTTCATTTTGACAAGCCATGATAAATTAGGGTTCAATATGTCAACCTTCCATATTTTAGGATTTATAATGTAATTATTCCAAAGTTAAAGGTTTAAAGTGTAAATATTACAATTTCCATATTTTATACAATTTAATCCAAAAGTTAACAATATTTACCATTCAATTCCTTAAGTTTACAAATGTTAAAAATTAATCCTTAATTTACATTAATTACAAAATAAGTCCTTATTAATATTTAATTTACAAATATAAACATATTAAATTCAAATTAGCACATTTAATCCTTAATTATCCAAAATTACACATTACACCCTTCAATACAAAATAGGTACGAAAATACCCTCATGTTTCCAAAATTTACAATTTTCACCCTTAATTTTATTTAAATACAATCCGTACAATTAACCATTTTAATCATTTTAGTTACAAAATTAACACTTAACACCCTCATGTTATATTTTATACACTTCACCCCTGGTCCAAAACACTCTACAAAAATGACCATTTAGTTTATAAAATTACAAAACACCCCCTATACTTTTTAAAATCAATTCGGTTTACAATAAAATCCACAAACCCTAACCCTGAAATTTTCCAATCATTACAATCATCAAAACAACCTTAAACAACATTAATTACACCAAATCAAACACCAAAAACCCTAAACATAGCCCATACAATTTCTTTTTCTTTTATTTCCTTTTTCTTAATTAAACCCGATTGCAAATGAATTCCAAAATATGTTTGCAGGTTTCAAAAATTATGAAAACTATTTTCTTAGGGTCGAATGATATGTACAAGACCTGAATAAATTGTATTCGAAGTTCCAAACATTTATTTCAAGCCGATTCTTATATTATTTCCCTTTTAGGGTTTTAAACATGTTTTGGTACAAACAATTTTTTCAGCAGGCGTGGACAATTTTTCCACGTTCAATACAGATTATAAAATGATAGAAAAATACCTTTATGAAGAATTGTCGAAAGAAAATGAGTAGAATGATTTGTTGCACCCGATTATAATAAAAACGATCAAAACAAACCCAAACAACTTAGCAACGATTCCACCAACTCCAAAACCATTTTTCCCAGCCTTCTTGCTTCCAAACACGTTCAAGAAAATTGCTTCAAGGTTTTTAGAATTTGTTATCTGCCGATGGTGATTTTAGAGAGGAAATTTAGGTTTGTTTGGCGTTTAGAAAATATGTAAAAAGGAATAACCGGTTTATGAATTGTATATTAGGCATATTAGGAATTTCATAGAAGGAAACAAATAAATAGAATCGTGATTTGGGGGATTTGATGGATAATTGTAGCCGAATTTCATGTTTTAGATTAAGTATAAATCGGTTTTTAATTAAGGAAACAAATCAAAATTATTTTATATAATTTCTTAGTCTAAGAAATGTTATAATTTAGTTAAATTTTTTATTTAAACATTAGATTATTAATTTTTATAAGTTATGTGCAATATTTAATTATTATGAGACATATATAACATTTTATGTAATTTTTAAACATTAGGGGCAATTTGGTAATATCACAAGCTTCAAAATTTTAGGTTTCTAAATAATCTCGGATTCAAAATATGTTCAAAATTTCAATTATGAGGTTTCGTTTAAATTATTTGGATATATGGTTTATTCATTTAGTTACTTCCGGTTTTATAATTAATCGCAACCATAACTTAGGAAAATTTCAAATTAGACGTAAAATTAAGTATTCAAAATTTAGGGTTTTACACCCCTTGCGTTATATTAGACTGTAAAACTAACTTAGGATATTAAAATACTGATTAGAATAACTAGATATTACGTTCCACTCTTAGTGATCGAAACTCTACTTACCACTATCTACATATTGATCGGGTACACTGCTCGTTAGTGTGTGTGTGTTATAGGATAAGTCAGCTAAATATAAATGTAAAACTTGATAAGTTATAAAACCCCTATACTACAACGTGACACAACACGCATCAATTGTTTTGTAGAATGTACTAGGCATGTAGTCCTAGGTTTTGTAATAGGGTGGTTTACCCTAAGTTTATAATGAAATTAATTATTCATCAATTTATTTTTGTGTTTACCAGGTTCGTGTAGGCCTTGGTTTCTAGTTAAGATGTCGTAACCCTAAATTCTTAATGAAATTACCAGTTCACGCCAAATTTATTGTATGTATGTTACCAGGCTCGCGTAGGCCTGGGTCTTTCAGTTAGGGTGTTGTAACCCTGAACTCTTAATGAAACTAGCGTTCGAGCCAATTCATCATGTGTATCATATTCCTATGTTTAGTGATCAATTAAACATGAAGAATATTTGCTGACGAAAGTTTGTTTAACTTTAACATGATATCAAGTACTTGTGTTTTGCCATGCATATTATAACTAGTAACTATCGACTAGCTATCTTCCAATAACTCACTCATGGCAAGGTTTGCGTATGTGTACTTTAGAATGGGCTTGCGCGATGAAGTCTTATCTAAAGCGTTGTCGGTGTATTCCCTGTTTTATGACCCATAGGAACCTTTTTGTTCATGAGCATGTTCATAAAGGCTAATTTACGTACAAGTAAATATTTGCTTCTATGAATAGTCTGTTATGTGTCACACTTTGTAAGAAAAGTGTTGGATTTGTCATTGTATATTTGTAGAAATAGTATAGATGAGCTAACATGGCTGTTAGAAGCCTTGATGAAAATTGAAAATAAAAATCCACCAAAGTGAAGCATGCCAACAGGCTGTATGCTTGCCATTAGAGGGGAGTATGATCCCCCTTAGGTGGTGCCTAGCAAGTAATTCTTGTTTTTAGTTCAGTGATCCACCCTTAGATGTAATATCGTTTGAGGTTGGATGCATGCCATGTTAGGGGAATGTCATCCCCTTCAGGCGTTGTCAAGATGTAGGAACCATTTTCATTTTCCTAACGAATGATGTATGGCCCTTCCTAATTAGGAACGAGCTTGCCCTAACCTGCGGCCTTTCTGATCTCANTATAAGCTTAGGGTCTAAAATGTAAATTATCAAAATTAAATATTAAAAGTCAAATAATATTATTTTAAAGTTTATTTTTATAAATTAATATCAAGATAATAATTTTGGACCCCGTCATTATTATTTTATATAATTTATTAACGTACCCACGATCTTAGTATTTATGCCGCGACGACTTAAGATTTTTATAAAATCATTTAAGACTTGTTTATAACCCGACATTGGTTCACTTCATCCATATACACACGACACCCCTTTTATGATCAAAATAAACCGAACCAACATTCTCTTTGGTTTAGAAAATAAGTCGAACAAACATGCTCTTTGGTATAAAAAAATATAAGCTGAAACAAACAATCCTTTGTATATGAAAACATAGGCCGAGACTCCCTTTCCTTATATTTGTGAACTAGTTTCCTATGTGTAATTCATGTTTCCCACAATCACATGCATACAACAAATACATATATACTCACATGACTATTTTACCTTTGTTTATTATACCATACATACACAACTATTTGTTTCTTTGTTTACTACTGCTCATGACACCCAGATCAGCCATCAACCTCTAACATATGCACTCATATCAGATTCGTAATTCAAAACAGATTTAAGATTTGATTCAACATGTTATAATGGTCGAATGAACTGAAACAGAATTTATATAAGTCGCAAACAAGACATAGCACGAGTTAGATAGCTTTCGAAAACGTTACTTCATGCAAACCTTGTTATTATTATTATTTCATTCAAGATATATCGCTTATCATTTACTTATTTCCGATTCGAAACGGACAAAGATCATGCATGCGTTTCCCTTTTCTTTTCAGGTCGTTAAAGATTAGATTCAAACATGTTTATGTCGATGTGAAAAGATCAAAGTTACTTAATAACAGATGTGATAAACAACGTACGAAGGTCAATTAGCTCAGATTAACAAATCGTTATTTGATGTGAGGTTCTAACGTTTCATGCATGCATTCATTATTAACTGCTTTATAGTTGTCATGTAACATGTTCCATACACATATCTAAGAGATCAAAATGAAAGGGAATAAAAATAGAGCAAGGATGCTACGAATACCCTCGTCGCGAATCGAATGGAAGAGAACGCAAGGACAAAAGGACTCAAGCCACTCCAAAACCAAGTAACCAAAAGAAGATCAAATCCCCAGCTGCCCGATACTTTCGAACCAGAAAACTACCACGACCAAAACACCCTTTCGAATTCGATGTATCACAGTCGATCACCCCTTTTATTACGACCAAATCACAGCCTCGTTATACTTGTTTCACAGCCTCGAACTAGGAGAAAATATGGCAGCCGAATTGCATAAATATTTAGGGTTTTGTAGGTGAGAGTAAATGTGAAATATTGTTGGAGAAAATGAAGATGAAACTGTGGAGATATAGGGGAGTTTCTGCCGAGCAACAAGGAGGACCAAAGACCAAGTTGAATTTCAAATCTTCAAGTGTATAAAGACCTCATTGTGTATAACAGTTGTGTATAAAATTTATTTATAAATTTCGGTCCATTTAGAAACATGTAGACGTGTTATATTTTTAGTCTAGGTACCATGTTGTGTTGATTTTATTATCTCACAAGTTATGTTTTAGATAATTGTAGCTTCTTCAAATTATAAAGTTTCAAAATATATACTATGTTCGAGATTAAATGGTTATAAGACGTATACAATTGTCGGGTATTATA
>LBNU01033900.1:81604-110780 GCA_014162995.1 Artemisia annua
ATAATCTTTCGGAATAGGCAGAAAAATTGGCGGATTTGGGTAAACGGATCAATTAAACGGGGGCAGCGGAAGGCTTCATATAACCATTAATCGAACATTCCCCAAAGTTAACATTTACATCGGTTCATACAGCTTAAAAAGGGAAAATAGAATGGAAAAGGTAAACCAAATAGAATCCAAACATCAACCACAGATGTTCCAAAATCATTCAAAAACAATGGGAAATAATTTTGAAGGAGGTCGTTGGCCTTACCTCTCAACCCACGACAAGGGATCCGTTATCTTTTCCTGGCGGCCATGGGAAAAAAATACAACGGCTGAGCATAAAAAGCCCGTGAACGATATATATGCAAAACAATGAGTAATAAGCAAACGAAAAGAGAAGGTTCATAAGAATGGCATATGTTCATTAAGCAATGAATGAAGCAAATAAAGATATCAAAGTAAGCGTAATCAGATAATAGTCAGATCATAGGCCATAGCAACAAAGGTTGCTACCGAGCACTACAAATAGAACAAAAAATAATAGAAACAGCCACAAGCCGGAACCTACCAGAGCACCGAATAGGTCTCAATCACATAATCACATATCCGTCTATTATAGGGTTGTTATCATAGAGGGACCGACCTCCAGAGTATTCCATGACGTGAAAGTGGTAACAAGCACGTTATCACCAGTCAGCTCCAAACTAAATCGTTCTATCATATCATATCAAAGCAAACGTACCCTAGGCTGCTATCCATACGCCCCCCACATCAAACAATATCATTATATCAAATGTGGCCATAGTCGATACATATCATATCTTTAAACAACGGGACGCCGGCTAATCACACCTCCCAGATAGTCATGCCCATCGTGCCTCGATGACACGCCCATGGTACCTCCATGATTTAGTTAGTTAAAACTCGGCATAGTAACATAATCATTTCATAATCAACAAGCAAGGCTGCTATCCATAACAGATTGCTCCTAGAGCATAACAGAACAGAATGCTCCCAGAGCATAATATAACTGAGTCTCATAATAATTAGTAATCACATAATCATAATCAAAGTGGATAGCAAATCAGAATCAACTCAGAGGAATCATAGCAAAGGCTCATACCAAACGAATCATATCAAAAGGGATCATAGTAAAGTCAAGGATCGAAAAGTCATGAGAAGTCCCTGTTGAAAAGGGATAGAATATATGTACCTTATGCAAAGCAAATAACCAACCACAGAAAGCAAGCGGAAACGGAAACTACTCTCTCCTTGACGGATCTACACGAATTAATAATCAAGTATTACTTATAAGCTCATTTTAAATCCGATTACTCATTTTAAGTTTCTTTCTATTTTTAGTATCTTTCCATTTTTAGCAGGTTTCCCGAATTAGTAAGTTTCCCATAATTAGTAAGTTCCCGAAATTGTAATATAATATTAGTTTGGGTCTTCAAATATCAATATTATAAGCTTAGGGTCTAAAATGTAAATTATCAAAATTAAATATTAAAAGTCAAATAATATTATTTTAAAGTTTATTTTTATAAATTAATATCAAGATAATAATTTTGGACCCCGTCATTATTATTTTATATAATTTATTAACGTACCCACGATCTTAGTATTTATGCCGCGACGACTTAAGATTTTTATAAAATCATTCAAGACTTGTTTATAACCCGACATTGGTTCACTTCATCCATATACACACGACACCCCTTTTATGATCAAAATAAGCCGAACCAACATTCTCTTTGGTTTAGAAAATAAGTCGAACAAACATGCTCTTTGGTATAAAAAAGTATAAGCTGAAACAAACAATCCTTTGTATATGAAAACATAGGCCGAGACCCCTTTCCTTATATTTGTGAACTAGTTTCCTATGTGTAATTCATGTTACCCACAATCACATGCATACAACAAATACATATGTACTCACATGACTATTTCACCTTTGTTTATTATACCATACATACACAACTATTTGTTTCTTTGTTTACTACTGCTCATGACACCCAGATCAGCCATCAACCTCTAACATATGCACTCATATCAGATTCGTAATTCAAAACAGATTTAAGATTTGATTCAACATGTTATAATGGTCGAATGAACTGAAACAGAATTTATATAAGTCGCAAACAAGATATAGCACGAGTTAGATAGCTTTCGAAAACGTTACTTCATGCAAACCTTGTTATTATTATTATTTCATTCAAGATATATCGCTTATCATTTACTTATTTCTGATTCGAAACGGACAAAGATCATGCATGCGTTTCCCTTTTCTTTTCAGGTCGTTAAAGATTAGATTCAAACATGTTTATGTCGATGTGAAAAGATCAAAGTTACTTAATAACAGATGTAATAAACAACGTACGAAGGTCAATTAGCTCAGATTACCAAATCGTTATTTGATGTGAGGTTCTAACGTTTCATGCATGCATTCATTATTAACTGCTTTATAGTTGTCATGTAACATGTTCCATACGCATATCTAAGAGATCAAAATGAAAGGGAATAAAAATAGAGCAAGGATGCTACGAATACCCTCGTCGCGAATCGAATGGAAGAGAACGCAAGGACAAAAGGACTCAAGCCACTCCAAAACCAAGTAACCAAAACCAGATCAAATCCCCAGCTGCCCAATACTTTCGAACCAGAAAACTACCACGACCAAAACACCCTTTCGAATTCGATGTATCACAGTCGATCACCCCTTTTATTACGACCAAATCACAGCCTCGTTATACTTGTTTCACAGCCTCGAACTAGGAGAAAATATGGCAGCCGAATTGCATAAATATTTAGGGTTTTGTAGGTGAGAGTAAATGTGAAATATTGTTGGAGAAAATGAAGATGAAACTGTGGAGATATAGGGGAGTTTCTGCCGAGCAACAAGGAGGACCAAAGACCAAGTTGAATTTCAAATCTTCAAGTGTATAAAGACCTCATTGTGTATAACAGTTGTGTATAAAATTTATTTATAAATTTCGGTCCATTTAGAAACATGTAGACGTGTTATATTTTTAGTCTAGGTACCATGTTGTGTTGATTTTATTATCTCACAAGTTATGTTTTAGATAATTGTAGCTTCTTCAAATTATAAAGTTTCAAAATATATACTATGTTCGAGATTAAATGGTTATAAGACGTATACAATTGTCGGGTATTATANACGTTCCACTCTTAGTGATCGACACTCTACTTATCACTATCTACATATTGATCGGGTACACTGCTCGTTAGTGTGTGTGTGTTATAGGATAAGTCAGCTAAATATAAATGTAAAACTTGATAAGTTATAAAACCCCTATACTACAACGTGACACAACACGCATCAATTGTTTTGTAGAATGTACTAGGCATGTAGTCCTAGGTTTTGTAATAGGGTGGTTTACCCTAAGTTTATAATGAAATTAATTATTCATCAATTTATTTTTGTGTTTACCAGGTTCGTGTAGGCCTTGGTTTCTAGTTAAGATGTCGTAACCCTAAATTCTTAATGAAATTACCAGTTCACGCCAAATTTATTGTATGTATGTTACCAGGCTCGCGTAGGCCTGGGTCTTTCAGTTAGGGTGTTGTAACCCTGAACTCTTAATGAAACTAGCGTTCGAGCCAATTCATCATGTGTATCATATTCCTATGTTTAGTGATCAATTAAACATGAAGAATATTTGCTGACGAAAGTTTGTTTAACTTTAACATGATATCAAGTACTTGTGTTTTGCCATGCATATTATAACTAGTAACTATCGACAAGCTATCTTCCAATAACTCACTCATGGCAAGGTTTGCGTATGTGTACTTTAGAATGGGCTTGCGCGATGAAGTCTTATCTAAAGCGTTGTCGGTGTATTCCCTGTTTTATGACCCATAGGAACCTTTTTGTTCATGAGCATGTTCATAAAGGCTAATTTACGTACAAGTAAATATTTGCTTTTATGAATAGTCTGTTATGTGTCATACTTTATAAGAAAAGTATTGGATTTGTCATTGTATATTTGTAGAAATAGTATAGATGAGCTAACATGGCTGTTAGAAGCCTTGATGAAAATTGAAAATAAAAATCCACCAAAGTGAAGCATGCCAACAGGCTGTATGCTTCCCATTAGAGGGGAGTATGATCCCCCTTAGGTGGTGCCTAGCAAGTAATGCTTGTTTTTAGTTCAGCGATCCACCCTTAGATGTAATATCGTTTGAGGTTGGATGCGTGCCATGTTAGGGGAATGTCATCCCCTTCAGGCGTTGTCAACATGTACGAACCATTTTCATTTTCCTAACGAATGATGTATGGCCCTTCCTAATTGGGAACGAGCTTGCCCTAACCTGCGGCCTTTCTGATCTCATTCTGCACATTACATGTTCGCCAGGTTTGAAAGACTCTAGGTAGACGCGCTTGTGGTAACACTATGCCATTTTGTTTTTAGAGTGTGCTAGGCGGATGACGGCTAGGTCGCGCTTTTTCTCGGCTAGTGCTAGGTCCGGCATTTTGGGAATCTTTGTTTCCATCCTCGTTTACCATAACAACTCTCTCAGTTTGGATGAGCATTTCAACAAGTATCGCAGCTTCATTTCCACAGACCAGGCTTAAGGATATTTTACATGTGCTCTCCTTTAGTGTGTTTCTGTGTGCCCAAAGTACGCTTAAGAGTTCGTCCACCCAACAGGTCTTGTATTCTTTCATCCGTTTCTCGATGCCTTTCACAATTTCTCTATTGGCTACCTTTGCCTAACCATTGGCCTGAGAATGATAGCGAGATGTAGTAGCTCTAAGGATACCCTAGTTTTTGCACCATGATTTGAATGGTTCGCCAATGAATTGGGTTCCTTTGTCAGTTATGAGTGTTTGTGGCTTGCCAAATCGAGTAATGACTTGATCATAGACAAAGTCTAAGACTTTCTTGAAGTGATGGAGGCTAGTGGTTTTGCGTTGAACCACCTGGTGAAGTAATCTACAGTTTACAATCAAGTGTTCGTCATTTTCAGGGGCAGTCGGGAACAGTCCGCATATATCGATGAACCATTGGTGGAATGGCTAGGGAGTGGTAATAGGGAAGAGGTTGTGTTTTTGCACGCGTTGTACGTTGGCATAAGGTTTACATTCTTGTTATGTCTTGAGCTTAGCCTCCACGTCCTAATTTACTGATGGCCAGTAATACTCCATCCTGATTGCTTTGGCTGCTACAACGCATGAACCTGAGTGCATGCCGCACATTCCATTTTGGATGTCTTCAATGATTGTTCATGACTCTGTTGGTCCAACATATCTTGCCATTGGAACTCTGAATGTTTTGCGGTATAAAGTGCCATCCCTGATGGAGTTCATGATGGCCTTGTGCCTGGTTCTCAGTGCCTCCACTTTGTCAGGTGGAAAAATACCTTGAGATAACCATTTAAAAATATGAGTCAGCCAAGTGTCATCTGTCTCAGCCTGTGATTCATCCGCAGGTTGGTGGATGGATTTCTCATTGATGACTTCTTCCAAGACCTCCTTTCTGAAATTTTTGAAAGTAAGAGCAATAAGTTTGCTTAGATCATCTGGTCGCTGGTTTTGTCCCTTGGGGATTTGAGTGATTGAGAAAGATGTGAAGTATGGTAGGATCTGGTGACCAGTGCCAAGTATCGCTTCATTGGCTCTAACTTTGCAGTGTATTCACCCCATACTTGGGAGGCTACAAACAATGAGTCTATGAGTACCTTTATTCTTTTGACTTCCATTGTTTTGGCTATGTGTAAGCCTGCTAGTAGCGCTTCGTATTCTGACTCATTGTTTGAGGTTTTGAAATTGAACTTTCGGGCATACGTGCATTCGTGCCCAGATGGACTTATAAGCACTAATCCTGATGATGAACCTTGTTAACAGGATGCTCCATCAGTGTATAAAGTCCAAGTTTCGTTATCGTGGCTCATGGATGTTGGCCATGTTTTCGACTTCTTGCATGGTATTGTTGGATGCAGTATACCGAGCTCGGCGAGAAGTCTGCCATGATTTGCCATTTAATTGAGGGCCTGGATCCAAAGGTTATCTCATGTTCGCTTAGCTCGATTGCCCATTTTGACATTCTACCTGTGTACTCGTGGTTCGATAGAACTTGTTTCAGGGGCTTGTCTATGGGGATGTGTATCAGATGTGCTTGGAAATACCTTTTGAACTGCTTGAAGGATAGTAGGGCAAATACCAATTTTTCCAGTGGAGGATTGTTAATTTGAGCATCCTTCAAGATCTTGCTGAAGAAGTAGATTGGCTTTTGAACCTTTTCTGGTTTGGCTAAGAGTACTGACCCAATTGCCTCTTGGGATACTGCCAGGTACATGGTGAGAGTTTCACTTGGTACTAGGGCCGTCAAGGTGTGTAGTTCGTTTAGGAACACCTTGAGATCCTGAAATGCCACTTCAGCATCTTCCGTCCACTCGTATACCTTCTTCTTGTTGCATTCGATTAACACTAAAAAATGGTAATTGCTTTTATGATGCTCGTGAGGGATATCGGGTTCCGGTTTTAAGCTTTATAGTTCTCTCTGGTTCTTGGGAGGATTCACGTCTAGTACTACTTGAATTTTTTGGGGTTAGCCTTGATTCCAGTGGCATCAATTATGTGACCCAAGAACTAACCCTCTTCTTTTTGGGTAAAGGGGAGTAATCCTGCACCCTGGTAAATATATTAAACCAAAAACGTTTAAGTACAAAGGATATGGGTGAAGTCCCATATCTCAGCCCGTTTCATAGGCAATAAAGCTTACATAACAAGGTAGACAGCTAAGAAGCTTGAAAATAATTAGTGCTTATGAGATGCCATAAGCACTTACAACTCAAGAAATAACACAAACAAGCTAACCAACAGCTACCGTGAAAGATGAACTTCCACCTGTATTTAGATTAGCCAAATCTTTATTCACATGTGTGAAATGTTCTCCATCTTCCTCATCATCATTCACCAATGCAGCATAAGAATTAGATGTAGTGACAATACCTTCCTTAGAAGTAGAACCAATAGACTTCAATTTAGACGACGTTGTATGTACGTTAGGCCGAGTATTAGCTCCCTTCTTTGGTTCGCTAGTGGTCTTCTTTGGCTCATACCTGAAATTCTGTTTGACTGAAGTACTAGCAAAATGACTACCTTTAGCAGATTCGGCTTTACCTTTGTTCTTCTTATGACTCACCGTTTGGAAACCATCATTGGCATGCATAGTAGAAGGATTAGCAACATTTGAAGTAGTGGCAACATGATGATTGACCACTTTATTAGGGCAATGATCATGGATATGGCCAAAAATCTTGCATAATGTACACCTGGGAGGCCTCCATTCATACTCAACTCGGATAGTATCTTTAGTAAAACCATCCCTTATAAGAGAGGGGACACCAATAGTAACAACCTCTACTAGTTCAGCCTCTGAACTAACCTTAATTAAGCACCGAGCAAAACTACTCCTACCACAAGAATCCTTACACATAGAGCTCGTATACGAATCAAGCATAATAGGCTTGCCAATAAATGAAGCAATTAAGCTAGTACCATCCTCTTCAAACACTTGAATAGGAACATCATGTAATTTAACCCATACCGAAATACAAGTCAGCTCTTCCTAAGACAACCTAGTATCAATAGACCATTTCTTAAGAATGATCGGCGATTTTCGTATCATCCAAGGGCCACCTTCCAAAACTACTTCTAAACCAGACTGAGTATCGAATTTAAAAAAGGAAAAGCCTTTTTCATTCATCATAATCTTTTTCAAACAATATTTAGCCCAATTATTTTTAACATAGTACTCAACCACTGGAAACGCCATTCTATTACCAATAAAGTAGCCACATAGGGTATGTTCAAGACATGCACTAACCTTTTCAACCACACAATGTGGAATAGAAACGTTAACTCCTTCAGAAACTGAATCAACAACCATTGTATCTTTGATACTGTCATCAGAATTAGAATTTGTTGCATTAGTATTCATCTCATAAACCTCAAGCAAACCACTCATAGCTTCGTGCACCTTTGAACGAGTATCACTATCCAAATTAGACCATATTGGATATTTACCAGCTTCATGCACCTTTGACCAGTACCCACGTTCAAATGGGATGATTCAGCAGCAATCGGTCCTTTAGAATTCTCAACCTGAACATGAGGAGATGTCTTCTTATGTTTCCTCATAGTCACCTTCGACAAATCAACAAAGCACTCAATTCTTTAATATTCACATTAACAAGTTGTGTTAATGTATTGTTCATCTTCTCACAAACCCACGTACAATACACCAATTAAGACAGCCAAGTAAAAAAGAAAACCCTAACTCGACCAGTTAGGGTTTTGAACGTGAAAGCAGCAACAAATCAACCCGTAACCATAGTAGTCGACAGAAGATTACAGTAATAATGATAGGTCGACTTATATAAAAGATCAAAAAAACCCTAAGATCGATTATACAAAAACGATTTAAGGTAGAACCTTAAGTCTGTTTGAATAAATCGAAACCCTAAAAACCGATTATAATAATCTCCAAAACCTAGTGATATGGGTGACGAAACTGATCAAGTAAAAGAGAAACACAAGGTTAATCAATCACTATAGCAGATCGTTAAACAGAATACAAAGGATTGGGCAGAAAGAAAAAAACGATTAAGTTAGGGAGGGTTTTTTGGTCGCCATAGAGAGAAGTTGATTTAGGGTGAGATCCGTTGTCCCTAAGAACTAACCCTCTTCCACGTGCACTTAGCGGGGTTTAGATTCATGTTGATGCATCAGAGATTTTGGAAGGTTTCTATGATTTCACGCAATAGGGCATCCTCTATCTTGCTATTTATAACCATGTCGTTAACGTATGCCTTGAGATTGACACCTATCTGAGATTTGGATTCTCTGTCCACCAGCACCTAGTAGGTGGTACCTGCATTCTTGAGATCGAAAGGCATTTTGGTATAGAAATAAAGACCCTGATTGGTGTAGAATCTTGTTTTGTCTTCATCAGACTCCTTCATTAAAATTTGGAGGTATCCCTTGTATACATCGAGGAAGCACTTGTATTTGAAATTAGCTAAAGACACTACCTTCCTGTCGATGGGAGGTAAAGGGTAGTTGACTTTTGGACATGCCTTGTTTAACTTGGTGAAGTCCACACACATGCGCCATGTGCCATTGACTTTCTTGACCATTACTGGGTTTGAGATCCATGTTTGATATTTTACTGGTCGTAAGATGCCTGAATGGATTAGGTCCGTGGCTTGGGAACCCTTGGCCTGAGAGCGTTCTAGAGAAAGACTACGTCTTTTTTGCTAATTCCTTGGGAATGCCCGTCATGTCTGAAGGTTGCCAGGCGAATACATCCAGGCTGCTAGTAGTTATACTAACTGGTTCTGAACCTGGGTGAGAGGTTAACTCCGATTGGTTGATCTAGGTATTCGGGGTGTATGACGACTTTTACCTGCTTGGGATTTTCTCCCAGGATAGGTGTCTATGCAATCTGCCTGATATTACTCTCTTCTACCACGGCTGCTAGACTTACGTCTTTGCTCGGGTAGTCGCTTTTTACAGTAGCGACTCCTGCTTTTGTTGGGAACTCTACTCAAGAACTAATAGTGGAAACTCCCATGTTGAACTTTTGAAGCGATGTCCTTCCGAGTATAACATTGTACTTAGATGTGGATTTGACGATATGGAATTGCAACATGATCGTCTTTGATAGTAGGTATGTTCCATGTGTATAGAATATTTCCCCTATGAAACCAATAGTGGTGTTGTTGATGTCTAGAATGTAAGTTGCTGGATAACTTTTGTTATTTATGATCCGTATCATAATGGTTGGTGTAAGTGATAACATGCCTTCATGAATGTCGCCATTAGGACTAGAGGTAGACCAAGCCATAGGTTAAACAAATTATTATTAAGACAAGTAAGTTATCACAAGATCTCTTATAGATGACCATTCGCGCGGGAGTTTAGGTAGTCTTGCTTTCATTAGACTACTAAGATAATTCATGTAGAATAGTTGACAAACTTATTGCATGTTTGAGACTTATTAACACTGTGATCATCATGTCAAGGGTTGATATTTATAGGACTAGGTAATCGTGACCATTTGGCCTAGCATGCACTAGATTCACCAACGAAAGGAACATTATATCATGCACTTGTAGACGAATCATGAAAACATAGCAGGATGAACTTGGCTAACACGTTCATCTCCCATCAACCACAACTTAGTTAATCTTATTATTTTATTTTTTTTAGTTTATTTACTAGTTTAAGTAATCAATTCGTGTCAAGCTTTCATATTGAACCCCCTTTAAGTGTTTTGATTAGTTAATTAGATTGGCACTAGGTTTAGTTTAAGTCAATACGCTCCTTGCAAATGGCCCGTACTTACCATCCAAGCCATAACTTATCGGGTACACTGCATGTTAGTGTTAGTCTATAGGTTAGCTCGGTATTATAAATTACTGGGAAGAACATATCAAGCTTTTGGTGCCGCTGCCGGTGATCGTCTTTAGATTTTGCTTATTTAGTGTTTTTATGTGTTTTTAGTTATTTTTTTTAATTATACATAATTTTTTTTGTTTACTCTCGTAGTTAGTGTTCTATTAAATCTCTCTCAGACCACCGATACGGCATATTCGTTTGTGTGAATACGGTGTATCGACTTGACATACCGCATACAAGTTAATTTAATTATCTTTTATTTAAATAAAAAAAAATTATTTCTAATATTATTTTGTTTCCTTATTTGATAGGGAATAGTTTTAGTATAAATATAAATCATTAGGTTAATCATTTCTTTTACAAAACCCTAAAAGCTTATGTCCTCACCTCTTGGCTTACGTCACCTGAAACCTACAAAAACACAACTCTTCTGTTTGTGTTACTTAGTGATTTTCTTACTCTAATTTGTGTGACAAAGTTAATTCAAGCCTAGTAGCTATAGGACTTCACATGATTGTTAGTGTGGATACTGGAAGGTCTGTTCTACACTTGGACATAAGTTTATGATCTATGTGAATCTGGAGCTTTGATCGTTTTGCAGGATAAGACAAAGATCATCTTCTCATGTTGCTAGTTAGCCATAAGGCATGTCTTTATTATTCATGAATGATTAAGTAAATAGCTAATGTATACGGATCTCATGGGGGGAAAACTTTTTTATGTAAACGAGCAATTTTATTAAGTCTTTCATTTTCATATTATTTGATAATACTGCTTGTTTTAGATTAATTTTTAAAATCACTACTTGTTACACTGTTTTGCATCAAAACGTTAAAAGGTTATTCTAGATGAAAGAAAGTGCACTTTTCGAGTTTGACAAGTTAGATGTCTACTATGTGTACATGCAGTGACTTTTATTGCTTTCACAAAGTAAAATAATTGGGACAAATATGTTGATCCATATTTCATGATTAAGAAGTTTCAAGAAATGTATGCTCTCGAAATTGGTCAAAATGGATCAATGGGTGCACATAGAAACCGAAGAAAAAATATACCTACCTATTATCAAACGTCTGGCTGGATGACTAAGAAAGAATAGAACCGTACCACATGACGAGTCCAAAAGAAGACATATGACCGCGATTTGGTTAATATGGACATCATAGTAGTACTTTGAAGAAGCCAGCATTCGAACCATCTCAAAGTTTCAACGAGTTTCAAGCATCCACTAGTAAAATGTTACAAAATTTTCCTTCTCTAACTTATTTTCTTAAAAGAATATACTTGGTATTTGTAAAATCTTAAACAATTGTTTGTTTATTAGGGGGAAAAGGAAGAATAGTACTCAAAGTCGAAGCACTCGGCGATAGAAATTGATTTGGTGTTCTGATGAGTTTTTGATGAGAACATGGAAAACAACAATTTATAAAGCTAATAATATTTGATTGGAAACTAATGATTTTCTTTAGGAAATCTAAGCTAGTTTGAATATGGCTATGTGAATTTCTTTTTTTAGGTTTGAATTTACTGATAATAAACAATTTAGTAATTAACAATCATAACTCCTAACCTATTACACTATTATTTCGTTCTAATTTCAAGCAATACAAAAATAGTAGTAATTAGCAAGTTTCCTATCAAACATAAAAGTTATGCCTCTATAAAACATTATTCAAACAAGATTAATAGTAACATAACATCTAACATTCTAAAACTATCACATAAAGTACAAAACAACAATTTAAAATTTCATAATATATGAAATGCAAGTCTTAGCATTTTAACAGTTTTGCAAAAGTCCAAGAGGTATACCGAATAATTCGTTAAAATAACTAAGTAGATAATATTATTTTAAATCTTTTGAAAATAAACTAAAGTGAGGTGGGGTGGTTTTTTCGGTTTGTTTTTTATAAGCACCAAAAACCGTCACAAACATTTGATTTTCTAAAAATCAAAACTGTCGCTGTTAGTTTATCATTGGTTTGGTTTTTCCGTGCGGTTAATTTAGTTTTGTTTTTTAATTTCGATTCAATTTTTTGGTTTACCTCTACTAAATGTTAATTCGGAGGCAGCTAAACAATAGTTAGATTAAGCGAAATACCTATCATTAAACTGTTAAATAGAATTAAAAATAAATTTTCTATATTTACTCCAAATCCAAACAAAAGTAAATTTCATAGCTTTACTCACCATCTTGTAAGGGGTAATTATTTAAATGACCCGAACAGTAAAAAGGGTCCATCCCTGGTGCCCCAAAAATCTCTTTTTTCTTCAAATGCCCCAAAGGGATCCGGTCGCCCTCATTTCTTGGGCGGATTGTATTAAAAACTGCCACATGTCCCCTAAGTGGTACCAACTTGGGGCCACATATACTAGCCATGTTCTTGGGCGAATGGGCCCACAATAACTGGGCGACCGGTCATTTTTGTCTTTTAGTCCAAAAGTATAGTCTTTTTATATTAATAAATAGTACAATATACTTGGGCGACTGGGTCCCACTATCCTTTATTCTTGGGCAACCAAGTACACTTTTATAATTTTTTACACTACGGGAACTTGTGCATACACATTATTTACCCCCAAATACACTATATACTTTTTTATACATAACTTATTAATTCCCAAATACTTTTACAAATACTTTTATCATTTAAACCAAATACAAATTTTATACCACATTTATTTACACCCAAATACACACACACATACACAAACCTGTTAATTTGAACACACACACGCACATAACTATTAACCCACTTCCCTTACTCTCCCCAAAACCCCTGCTAGTCGCACTTCCCCTGTTAATCGCCTTCCCTGCTCTGTGGTGGCAACAAAGGAATAGTCTCTTCCTCACCGATTCCCCTGCTACTCGCCATTCCGTGCCACTACCTTGACAATGTATGATGCAAAGGTAACCGTTAGATCTAGATTAGAGGTAATTGCGACGATTAGAGGTTTGTTGAATACAAAGAGAACCATATTGTTTAGGACGACTGTATTTGGGCCATGGTTAGACATCCCAACCCTTTCAGCTGATGTCCATTTGCTTAATTATTTTTATTAAAACCAGGTAGATGTAGAAGAAAGTGATGATTGCCCTCCCCTTTGTTTTAAATTAGGTGATGATGTGTTTGAATTTGGGCATGAAGAATTTTGTCTGATAACCGTGTTTCTTTTTGGTCCTATTTCTAGTGAAGAAACTGACGTTGGTCGTCTTGTGAAAGGTCTAGAACATAGTCCATTCCATGATAGATTATTTGGAGACCAACCCGGTAGGAATATGAAAAAGAAAAGGATAAAGGGTGATGAGCTTGGGATACTGTTAAAGCCTGGTAAAGCGTGGGACACGTTGTCTGATGATGATGCTGTGAGGGTTTGTTTATTGGTCATTGCAACTTGTGTATTTATTGGTTGCGAAGGAAGGTTCTACATTCCAGACCACATGCTGAGGATGATCGAGGATTTCTCTATATGAAATTCGTATCCCTGGGGTGAGTATATGTGGGCCCATTTGTATAAAAGAACGGTGAATGTTATAAAGAGGCATAATTAGGGTGAAGCAAAAAAGGATGCAGCAAAGAAGCCTGTGAAAAAATCACCAAAGAAACATCAAACCGTGGAAAAATCACCAAAGAAAGAGCAAACATACAACCTCTATGGCTTTTTTTGGGCCCTCAAGGTGAGATTTTACTTGTCAAATGGTTCTAAACTTTAATATGTATAATATGTTAGATTATCATGATCGTTATATTTAAGAAAAGATTTAGAATTGTTTGGTGCATACGATTAAGCAATTAGAACCCTTGTGTGCGTCAATTTAGTTACTTGTTAGGAAGAATGCAATTACAAATGTCCGGTGCCTAACTACATTCATGTTTACAGATATGGATTTTTGAAACGTTCCCTAACAGCATGCAGTTTTGGTTCAGAGACCCTAAAAAGACCCCACGTGGTTTAGCATGGTCAAAGTTTAAAAACATTGAGAAAAAACATTACAATATTCTATTTGATCCGGTTAGTAAACCATTTAGATACCCCAAAATTATATATGTTGCGCTTGTTTCTATTGCATTAATGACAAAAAATTTGTTTGGTTGTTTCCCTAGGCTTTTAAACCGTTAAAAGAACTGGTAACAAGAAATGACGAGGCCTTCCTTCCGTGGTACACTCGCAGCATGGAATACATCCGAGGACTTGAGTTGAGAGTTGTGGAATAAAGAGTTGAGCCAGTAGAGCTTTCAATTGCAACAAATTTGTTGAAATTGAAAGGGGTGGATGTTGGTGGTGATGGAAGCGAAGGGGACCTACATATAGGTGATGATACTCTGGACACTGGTGGTGATGATAGAAGTGATAATGGTAGTAAAGATGATGTTATCATTGTTGATAATGGTGGAGAAGCAGCCAGAAGCGGCACTGCAGAAGGTGATGTTGGAGAAGCTGGTGGGGCAGGTGGACACGGTGGTTTTGGGAAGGATGTAGATGCTTCGGGTTCAGCTGGTGGAAGTGGATATGCTGATGGAGGTACAAATGAGAATGGTACAAAAGCTGAAGTTAACATTGGAGATCACGGTGGAGAAGTAGACGGAAGCGGTGCTGCATATGTTGATGCTGGGGAAGCTGAGGGCGCATGTGGACACGGTGGTATTGGTAATGATGTAGCTGATACGGGTATGGATGGTGGAAATGTATATGGTGATGCAGGGGATAGTGTAGTTGTTCCCGGTATTGGTCAAACATCGCAGGAAACTGTGAAACAAACTCTTGAGGGTGAAATGTTACCAATGCTGGATAGAGAGCATATTGGTTCTAAGATAAAGTGCATTAGAACAAAAGTCCGAGGCATTGAAGAGCGTGTTGGAGAAGCTGACGTACGTCATCTTTGGGCGAGATATAGGATGTTAAGAAAAGAATCGGGTTGATAGAGGATGTGTTAGGAATTAAGTTTGACAAAAATATGGAAGTTGATAATGACAATTCAGATGTTTGTCATAACAAGGTATGAACACAAATTTGCCAATAGTTTTTTGCAATTTACTTTTATTTTAATTCCTTTTCATTCCGGATGCCGTTGTTAACCAATTTCATTACCTGATTCAATTGTAGGTTGTCTGCCCAGTTGTGCATAATGACGCACATGTCAAGGGCGTTGTTGTTGAAGATGAGCATGTGTTAAGAGTAACGGAGGCACAATCTTTGAAAGGTCTTGACGACAAGTCAGAAGATGCTGTGTGCGATGTAAATTGTGGAAAACTAGAAGGGGGGGGGGTTGAATAGTTTTACGTCTTTTTTTTTATATAAAAACTTTGGTTTTGAAAACTTCGATTCTAGCTTTATGTGATCTCAACTTACTTACACAATTATAAACAACTATATCTACAAGAGTATATAATCTATACCATCTTATAATGCATAAAGCACTTCTATAAGTAGTATACTTAATTTTAAGCCTTACAAATTTAGAAGCTTAAAGTACAATTCATTCAAACACAACTACACAATTAATATCATAAATGAATATAATTAGACATTTACAAGTTTACAAGCTTAAAGTACACACCATTTTGTTTTTGCCATTAAAGTTTAAAATTAATGAATTAAAATTGATAATTATGTATATTAAATACAATTAATTAAATAGTCAATAAATACAATTAATACACTTATTAAAACACCCCTTACATAAGAAATACAAATTATCAAGCATATTGTACAACCAACTTAAATACAATTCCTGCATTAAATGTCACTAATACAAATAATAAAACATATTATACAAATTTTTAAGCCCGAACGGGTAATGGGCCAAATGGGCTCGAGGCCGAACGGACACGAGCTAAACGAAATTTTTGATATCCGTAAATTTATTGTCAAAAAGAACATAATAAACTAAAATATGTTCACCTATTGTACAAACCAAGCAAATTACTAAACAAAAACATAAAATAAATAATAAATAAAATAATACAAACAAAGCAAAATTTCATCAAACTTTTGCCATAAAAAACTAATCAGTAAAGCTATTGCCAAAAAACGTACAAATAAAATAAATTATTAATCGAAAAAAATAAATTACAGGGTGCCCGCAGCTGCATCGCGCGGGGACCCTGCTAGTAACAAATAAGTAAGTAAGTAAGTAATAAAGGATAGAGATAAAAAGATAGCACCGCGAGACAAAGGATTTATAGTGGTTCGGCTATGAATCTCCTCTTCGTCCTACTCCACTCCCCGAGCACCCAACTTTAGAGTTTTCTTCACTATGTCAACAAGCTCCTATATGGCGGAGAAACCTTACACAACTTTTGCTTACACCAATTAACGACACTAAGCTAAATGTCGGGTTCTAATAGTAGCTAGAACCAATCTCACACCACTACACAACTTAGCACAACTCCTACACAACTTGTACACACCACAACTACTACACACCTTCACTACTTCACTACTTCTTGCTCTTCACAACTCTACTTCTTCTTCACTACTTCTACTCAAAACTAACACACCTAGATCTATCTAATTACAAGCCTTCTACACCTTTACAAGTAATATACACAACTACTAGACAATATACACAAATGTACAATACTTCTTAACTTGATTGTTGAAGTTGTATTCTTCTTTTGCACTTTGATAAACGAGGGATTGAATCACTTGAAACAAAGACTTATAATCTTATGATCAAAGGATTTAGAAGGATGTTTAGAAAGGATTTGGACTGAAAATATTCGTGCAAAAGGTAAGGAAAAATACCAGGTTTGAGCAGGTATTTATAGGCAAAGTTTTCTGACAACAGGAGCGTGCTGGCCCCCTTAATTGGTGGCCGGCCCCCTTAAAATTAAGGGGGCCGCCCCTTATAATTAAGGGAGCCGCCCTCCTGTAACGGCCAGAAAACTTTGTCTTATCTAGGGAAAGTTTATTTGGTGAAAAACTAACTGATTTTGGTTAAAAATTTGATTTCATATATTTGTTATGAATTAAACATTTTCTTTAATTACCAAAAGTGTTTTTCAAAAATATATAATATGTTTATATGATTTAATAAACTTTGTAATGTTTAAATAAAAATCCCTTTGATCATAAAATGTATTAGACATTTGTTTATTTATACCTTAAGTGATATTGTTGGATAAAATGATATTTGTAACTAAATACTTGTTTACGTAGTAATTTTACGTTTAATGTTTTTACATTTTGTGATCGTCAAAACATAGAGATATCGAAAAATATAAATAACGTTTTTATGCATTATTTATACCAACAATCTCCACCTTTTTGATGATTACAAAATCTAAACTAATTAAAGCACAAATTAAGATATATACAAGTATTTTGTGAGTTTATATCATTTCCCCCATTTTTGTAGCATCAAAAAGGTTTTCCCGATGAGCTTGGAGCTCCCCCTTTACGTATACTCCCCCTCGTTTTGAGGTCATAAAAGAAATCGAGATATGGAATGCTTGCAAAATTGTTTAGAACACAAGCAACCTATAGGTACTATACTATAGTATATACTACTAGTATATATATACTACTATTACGTATATATATATATCATAGTATATATATATCACTATATAACTACTAATAATGCAAATGAATATATCACAACACACACAAGCGGCGACACCACACACATACACACACACACACACACACACACACACACACACCATATATATATACTATACTATACTGATAGTATACTACTATTAATATACTATATATACTCATAGCTATACTATTATACTATAGTATTATAATATATACTACTATAGTACTATAATATATATATACCTATATACTACTATATAGTATATATATATATTAATATATATAAGCCTTTCTTAGCAAACTACATAAGATGGATAGCTTAGATGCCAACTCGAGGTCTCTTGGACTTGCTTTGGGTTTCAAAAAGTTGTTGATTTTATGAGGAGATGGTAGTGTGGTGATTGGATTTAGGTGGTTTGGATGGTGATTGGATATGGGAGTGGAAGATTGGTTCTAGGGGGATGTTTTCATCGGAATTAGTGGAGGTATTGGACCCCGAGGGACGAGTGAGGAGATATTCGAATCCAAGAAATATCTCACTTAAGTCAAGAATTTGTTTGCTAGGAAAATAGCAACAAGGACAATAGTAGGGTGTGGTTTGGTGACGTTGATCCAAAGTTGAGTGAGTGAGGCAAGAAAATTGGAGTACGGAGAGGAGGGAGGCTTGCCCAAGTTGCGTTGTGCAAGATGCATAGCATTGAGATCACGAAAATCATGGGTTATGTTGAGTTCTTCACGGAATTTTTGTTTTTCCGTGGCATTGTGGAATGATTCATTTGGTTGGTTTGTTAGGAGAGGTCATGGTGGAGTGAGTGATGATTAATGATGATGAGGGGTATTTATAGTATGATGATTATGTGTTTATGGAAGGATAATATGTGTTGGATTGGCTAGATAAAATGTGTTTAAGTATTTTGGGAAGTGAGGAATTAAAATAGGGTGAAAAGGCTAAAAAGCAGAAAGCAAACAGGGAGCCATGTCCTACAGATGGCCGGCCCCCTTAATTAATGGCCGGTCCCCTTAATTTTAAGGGGGCCGCCCAGGCCTGAGATCCTAGATTGCCAGAAACAGGTTTTTGGTAAAGTTTTTCCAGAAAGATGTTTGTTTTGGGGTTTGGTTTTGGGCAAGACCAATTCTTTAGGCAACTAGGCAAGCATTTTCATTGTGGAATTTACATGAAAAGCATATATGCTAGCAAATTATCATATAATCATAATTAAGCATGCATGTTAAGCTAATAGAACTATTAAGCAATTAATATTACCTAAAGCAACTAACTAAGGTTGAAGGCAACTATTAGTGGCAAACTAGTGATGGAACAAATGTGACAATGAAGTTCTTAATTTTGTTCTAGTGTGTGCCTATATGAAACAAATGTGGAGTAAAGATTGTTTCGACTCCTATGAGAAACAAATTATCCTAAGAAACAATCTTTAGTCTCCTTGAATTAACTTTGCTCACTTCTAAGTGTCATATATAAATATATATATTGGATTATATACATATAGATAACGAGAGTGAGACTATTATGCATGATTTTGAGAGAAACGTTTTTATCATTATTCAACAATGAGTTTTCCTACTAGGTGCAAACAACTTTAAGTGGCCACGCCAACCTCCTGAAAAGGGAGGGCTTTACCTGGTTTGAGTCTGTGTGGCGGTGGGTTCAAACCCCGTGGATTAGTCGGCCAAAGGTCGGAAATCACGGTTACCAAAAAAAAAAACAATGAGTTTTCCTAATTGTGAGAATGATTTTGAAATGAATTGAGGTTTTTCCTTGAAAATATAATTATGCAAACAAAATATCTCAATTCCTGATTTTGTGCAAAACAGAATCCTAGACTCAGATTTGAGAAGAGGAAAAGACAAGAAAAGAAACAAAGAAAAAGAAAAAAAATCATGGTCTCAGATGCCCGGCCCCCTTAAAGTGAGGCCGGTCCCCTTAAATTTTAGGGGGTGTTAGGTCACCATATTAGTAAACACAAATATTCAAATGAAAGAAATGAGATGAGAAATAGACTTGGTTGATTAATATCAATATGAAAGATGAAAGAACAATAGTTTGTTTAAGATATGAAATTAACCAACAAAATGAAAGAGATACATAGGGTCCTATTTATAGGAGGAGGATAGGGCAACACTCCCTTCCTTCCCTATGTGCTATGTCGTGGGCTTTCAAGGCCCATTGGACACTTATTGGACTCGTCTTATAACCGAACGAGTATTAGTCTAAAACGTAACATAAAGTGATAAAACTAGCAACCTATTACATTTATTGAAATGACCGAGACTTGACTGAATAGTTGAAAACTATGATCCTAACAATCTCCCCCTAAGGATCGGTCATGAAGATTTGTTAATGGATAGAAATTTGTCACGGTCATCGAGGTTGCTTTGAGACGTCTTTTGTTCTTCAAACTGTGAATATTAACTTTGATAGCTTTAGACGTCTTCCAAAATGATAGTTGTAGAAATATATATCATCGTTCTTTGATCTTTGTCTTTGTTGATGTGAAAACGATAGATGAAGTAGTAATCCGCCATTCGTCACTTTTCGTCTTTCCAAGGGATTCGCTCCGTTCCAACATGCTCATACATCTTTAACGGTGTTGTTGTTATGCATTCTTAGCTCTTATGTCTTTAGTGTTGAAGATTCATGATTTTGAGGTAGAATCTTTCTTGTTGAAATGTGATAAGGCTTTGAGCTTTCATCGGCATTCTGATGTATGTATGAGCACGTGGAAGTTGGTGTTCAAGACAGCATTTGTACCTGAAATAAGACAGTTAGCAATAATACAACCGGTACTTACAGGTTTGAACTAGAATTCGTCAACAGCATATTGTGAGGACTCCTTCTAATTCGCGCCAAGGCCGTTCCTAATCGGATACCCCGTAAGGAGCTTACACGGGCACAACTAAGTACACCCACGATTAGGTGAGTCGCTGGAGATCACCCCACGACTGTAGACCGTTTGATGCCATCGTAAACACTGAGCGTAACCCACAAGGAATTACCGAAGTGACCTGCTGTCAGGGCTGTTTGATGTTGACCCTGGCAGGATTTCCGTTCAATCATTTGAGAGATACCTAAGTAAATCCCTCATGAACGTTCTAGGCAGATTGCTAAGATCTGCGAAGGACTCAATAATTTACAGTTGGTGTCCATTGATGTAAGACAACCAATGTAAGATTACTAAGTGTTCCTAAGAGATCTTTGATGTGTCTCGTGGCTCTAGACTCAATTGGTGCAACTTATGGTTTCCTATGCGAAGATTGGGGCAGGGTCTCCTGTTTTAATATCAACCAACTCTAAATAGAAGGTCGATAGACTACAACGGTTCCCCGTGAGAATGAAACAAGCATCTTTTGAGAGATACTCGAGTGGCTAGAAGGTTAAAGTGCATGTGTCACTGGGTCCATGACGTCTTTTATCTTCAATACCGGTGTCGCCTTAGCAACAACCAGTAGCATATGAATTGAACCCGTTGTCTGCCCTAAGGTTGAATAATTCGGAGGGCTCATTTCTTTTCACCCTTTGCACAATGTTTCTTTTTAATTCTTCAACCCCTTCTTTCTCCGTTTCATTCACTTCTCCTTTTTCGAATCATACCTAAGGACTTCTAATTACTAACTATTGGTGATGTCCTTGGGTAGATCCCTCCGGCTTAGGCGGATCATAGGACGGTTATTCCTAACCTTAGTCACCTTATAACACCATGACTATCCTAGTGATGCTTTTCAAAACCATTCATTTGAAAATCTCTCAAAGTGTTTGTGAATAAAAGACATTTTATAACACTTTGAGGGTTTTATTTTCTTATGAAATACTCCCCCTTCACATGTGCTTATGAATATTTTGCGGAAAAATAACACATGCGGGAGAAGTTTGCACTTTAGAATTGATCCGCTCTTAATAGACATGTACCCGAGGGACACGGTTACGTTGCTTAGTTAAAGGGATGCATTGTCAGTTTTTAGGTGACAACTAGCCCTAATAACTACCTTGAAGTTGTAAACATTCCATAAAGGAAGTTAGACCCGTCAAAGTAACGTCTAGAAAGAGTTTCTCGAAACGGTACAATCTACTCGGATAAATCCTTTCGAATACTAACGGTTTTTGTTTCGTCAATTCTTGGGTCAATTCTGAGTCGAGCTCGAGTGAGATACAACTTTGCCACATCATATTTTGATCATTTTCTTCTTCTCCCCCTCAAAAATAGCATATCAAATGTTGTTTTTGCAAACGATTTTGATTAAAATATGCTTTTTGAGTCTTATGGGGAGTTATCATCAAAGATTTGAGATTTTAAGAACGATGTTTTGGTACAAGTACTCCCCCTCAACTTGTGGATACTCATTGAGGTGAAATACTTGTCTTTTGAGTAGAATTGTGAAAATCTGAAAAGTTTGATAAATTCTACTCAAAAGTAAGAAGCCTTCGCTCCTTATCTTAGGATTGTAGCACTGAAGCGTACCACAGGGTCCTTTCTTTACAAGGTATGGGTTGTGCACTGTTATGTGTACACAAGCCTTAATAATTCACAATAATCAAGAATGAATTGGAAATAATGAAAGTTTATACCAAAAGCTATGTCTGAGATGGAGCCAAGGCATTGAAGTCGGTGAACTTTGCATTGGGCCTTTGGAATGTCAGGATCGGAAATGATGGACGAACTCCGATGTAGCTTTCCAATCTCCTGATCTGCTCCCTCCGGTTAAGCCTTTCTTCAATGGCATGTATGAAGTTCTTTACCATCCTTCTTGTGCTAGAATTCCACCGAGTACTCTTTCCTTCCTTTATCTTTAGCAGATCATCCGCCAATCTTTCAACTAGACCATCACGAACCCGTTGTAGTGTAACATCACAGAACTTGTGAATCTCGTCGAACCGCATAAACCGTAGTTGATGCTTTGAGTTCAGGTAAGTGACCCCGAACTTTGGTTTGAGGAGAACCATTAGTTGGGATGCTTCATGCAGTTCTTCGACCATGAGTTGTGGTTTGGTCAAATTGAGTACGTCCTGGTAACTTTCAACACCTAACTGTAGATCTTCTACGCGTTCACGGATGATCAGTCTTCTAATACACATGAGTAAGGAAGAGATGAAGTTGTATTGAGTTGACTTTGGGAGACCCCTCATCCTTCCTTGAACTTTTTCTAGATACATATCTTCTATGTCATCTAGATAAAGATGTGGAAAATCAGCTTCACAAAACTTGTAGAGCTTTTCATCTTGCCTCTTGACCACAATCTCCTTCATGTAGACATAATCATGCCGTCTGTCTTCCAGAACTTCCTTGATAGCAACGATTCGGCTTTTGTTCTTCACATCACCAGAAGTTCGTTCATATCTGTGAGTGTACCCTAGCTTACGTCTGTCAGACCAGTTCTGAATTCCAAGTAAGGCGTCTCTGTTGTAGTTCACAACTGAGTTTCTGAATATTGGAGCTGATTCTTCAATGTCTGGAATTTCATAACGAGCAGCCGGTACAGAAATTCTTAAGGAAGACTTGTAGCGATCTTTTGAAGTTGTGATGTCGTGTGTGAGGTAGCGGAGATCATTATTGAAGAAGAAACGGTACGGGATTCTAGGCTTGTCAGCGAAGCCTTGAAGTGGTAATGGTTTTGTCCAATCTGTGAAGTATGGTTCATTATGCTTGCCATGTAAGTCTATGTTGCTTTCCGGGTTGAGCCAATCAAAGGAGTCAGATAGAGCTGCTGCGATGTTTTGTAAGTGGTAGTCCAGCTCGATTTTGTTTCCTGATCGTGCCTTTAGAAAGTCACTAGCATCCTTGTTTATTCGCCTAAGTTCAGCTTTGGTCACTTTTTCCAACTGAAGACCCGTAAGAATACTCTGAGCATATTGCAAAGTGTTGCCTGGGAGTGGTTCTTCGGTTTCAAGCGGTGGATGAGCTTTGATCATTGTAGTGACCCAATCCGAATCAGGAGCCTCTGGTGCATTCAACCATGAGAAGCGTGTTGAGGGTTGCTTCTTCTTCTTCTTCGTAGACGGTTCAGGAGATTCAATTTGAGTTGATTCGGTTTGAGGTTCGTCCTGTGGTTCGTCAGTTTGAAGTATGAATGGTTCCTCAGCAGCTGAAGGTCCAGATTTGGAAGCTGAGCCTTTTGGTTTGCGGGTGGAAGGCTTAGGTGCTGGTGGAGGTCGTTTGGAAGATGAGGGTTCATGACTGGATTTGGACTTCTTACGATGAGAGTCTGAGTCTGGATCTTCATCTTTCCTGTGACGTTTATGTGTCCCAGCAGCTTCCTTGCATGATGCCATTGGTATTAAGAATTCTAGCAGAGCAGCTTCTTCATCAGTCTTATCTGCCTTGTCTGTGAGTTTCACAGCTAAAAGAGCTTCCAAATTTTCTACTGTTAAGTCCTCAGGCGCAGTAGTAGGCCTGGTTGTCTGAAGGTAGAATGGATGTGAACGAAGAAACTTTTCAACCCTGCTTCGAATTCTGGTATTCAGCTCTTCTCTGATGGGTGTGAAGAGTTCAACAAGCTTCGGAGTTACTGAAGATACGAGGTTTGTATCCAAGTATTCATTGGTGTAGGCCTCGATCATATCACCCATGTTTGTTGTCATGTGTTCATCTACGTAAGCTTTTGTCTCTCTTAACCCTTCAACTTCATTTGAGAGCTTTTCAACCAATTTAGTCATCTTGTTCAGTTGGTCTTGAAGATCACCTTGTTGTTGTTGTGGTGTTCTTCTAGGCCTTGTAGTTCCCGCAACTCTTTTTGCCCGTAAGAATGCCTTTGTTGTTCTCAGACTGGCTTTCTTCATTCTTGATTGTTTTGCTTTTGGTGGTGGTGGTGGTGATTGGTCTGATGATGATGATGATGATTCTTCTTCTGATTCTGGTTCTGAATGAGGTGGTGATGGATCTTTTGCTGGAGAATCCTGAGGAATAGGAGGTTGTTCAGGTGTCGGAGATCTTTCTTTTAGCGGTGAGTGCATTTCGGTGTCATGAAACTGATCACCTTGATCTTGGTTTTGAGTCTGATCATCCAAATTTCCCTCTACTGGTTCCTCTATGTTTTTCTCAGTCAAATCTTCACCTTCTTGACCTTCTGATTCTAACACTGGAGAGATATTGACTGTCTCCTGTTGTTGTTCATCAGTCTCTTTGTCTCCAGCTTCTTTCATGAGTACGTCGCCCTCAGCATCTTTATCTTGTTGTTCGGTTGTGGTTGTGGTGTCTGTTGGGGGAATCATGGAAGAACTAGAGCCGACTCCTTGAGCTTGAAGTTCAAGTTGTCGTTGATGAGCCTGTTGTTGTTCCAGGTTGAGACGAGCAGCCAGTTGCATTTTCTTGTGCTCTTCTTTCTCCAGGTTTCGAGTGTCAACGACTACGCTTTTCAGCTTGCCTTTGTCAGTTGAAGGTTCAGATTCAGGTCGTTTAGTTTCATTATCATCATGACCAGGTTCACGGATGACAACTCCTGTTCGTGGTTGTTGTTGTTGCTTATGCAGAGTTTCCAAACTTAGTTGTTTTGCCAGTTCTAGCTCAGGATCCTCTTGAGCAACATACCTTATCTCATAGTTCCCTCCTTCATCTGTGTCAGTTTCGGTTTCTGAGTCGAATTCTGACTCACTTGCTTCAGATGGTGATGGTGATGGTTCAGGTGTCGGGACTCTCTTCTTGATGACTCTTCTTTTAGGGGTTGCAGCAGGCTTAGACTTTGGCTGTTTTGGATCATGAGTACTGCTGGAGCTTCCAGACTTAGCACCTCTCTTGCGGCGTGTCTCCCTAATGTATCTTGGAACTTCCTCGGTTTCAGTGAATCCTACTTTCCCGGTTTGGAAGGCCAGATCGTAGATTCGGTAGTTCGAAGACGCACGAATCTTGTCAGTGAGAAGATTGTCGGGAATTCTCAGGCCAGTGGTCCGTGGAGTGAATTGTATGGACTTGACGAAAGAAATCTTGTCATCGTCCATAATGCTGTGCTTTGGTTCTGTACGGTCAAACATTCTTTGGTTAAACTCTGGAGCTTTCCCGCAGAGGTGGGCAATGAGCATCTTGGTGAATCTTAAGAACGGAATCATGGTTCGATCCTTAGAACGGATCTGAAAGATGATGTCGCTCATGATTGGATCAGCAAAGTCAATGTCCGTTCTGCTCATCATTCCCCAGAATACTTGCAGATGTGATAATCGGGGATGTTCATGACCACTTGTTCGACCCGTAACAGATCTGATGATAAGCATGTAGAAGGTTCTCCATGGTTGAGGTAGATGCTTGATGTTGATTTTGGACAATATGATTCTGGAGGACTCTTCTGTATCATACCCAAGCTCAATCATGTAGTCAAGTATTTTAAGCTCTGTCATCATTGGTTCATACGCTTTGGAAGTAGGAAGCATAAGAGCTGTCCTGAGAACATCTAGATCAACTTCATATTCTTGTTTTTCTAGAGTGACTGTGAATGAGGCATCATCTAAATTGACCTTTGCAGTGCGCCAAAACTGATGAATGTAGAAGGTTGGAACTGAAGCAGACTTCGTAAGTATGGTATGTGCTTATTCACATACCTTTTATTCACCATTATTAGACTATTTTAGACCAAAAACTAACGCGAAAAGCCAAAGATATCGTGTTTTTTGTGTTTATGACTGTGCAGGTATGGATATTGCTAAAACATCATAAAATGCAACAGAAAAGCCCGGAAAGAGCACGAGATGTGGAAAAGAGTCTAGAAACCGAGTCAAAGTTGATATTCACTTAAGAAAAGCCCGTGACGAAGTTTTCATTACTTAAAGGCTCGAGAATATGAAAGAAATGCTTAATCGAAGAATAAAGATGATTATCTTATATAAGCTTCCCAAATTCGAGCAAGTGATCACTTTTATATCATTGAAGACTTTTTGAAGACTCGTCAACACATTCCTCAAGATTACAAGGACTTAAGTTTACTTTTTGAAAGTCGTTTAGTAGTGTAAAAGAAGTTTATGTGTCATTTCATAAACTTATAAGAATTTAAGGGGGGCTTGATGTAAAAGGAATCCACCCATGGAGTCCTTAAATACCACCCTTAACCTCATTTTTGAGGTGGTTAGTTTTTAGATTTTAAGTTTTTATTAGTTTATTTCCATGTTGTAGTGTAAGGTTTTCAATACAAGCTTTTCATTTTCATGTCCAAGTCTTTTACTTTGCTTATTTACTTGCTTATTTGCACCTTCTTTTCATCTTATTCAAGCTTCTTACTTCTATCTTGATTCAATATAAGCTCATAAAAGTCTTGCACCACCTTTGCATGAAAAGAAATTTTCGTGCCTTATGATTATGACTTGAGCTTATTTGGGTTTTGCTAGCTTGTGAGAGCTTTTGTTTTGGTTTGTTTTAGCTTATTTACAAGTTTTAAAGTTGTTATCTTTAGCTTTTTAATCTTTATTTTGAGTCTAAACTAGCTTTTCATTTACAAGCCCTAGGAATATGTTTTGCTTATTTTGATTAGTTGAGTCTTCTATAGCTTATTTTGAGTATTGGTTTAGCTTAATATTGAGTCTAAATAAGTTTTTATAAAGTTTCTATAAAAGTTTTACGTAAAAAAATAGAGTTCGTAGCTTTTGAGGGTTTAATAGCGAGTATGCTAAAAAAGAAATGTTCCTAGCGAGTTTGCTTGGCTAGGCATAGCGAGTTTGGTACCTTCAGGGTACCTAGCGAGTTTAGTGTTTCTTCCTAGCTAGCGAGTTTCACTTCCATCTAATACATAGCGAGTTTGGTCTCTCATTCATCCTTAGCGAGTTTGTTTTTACATAGTCCTAGCGAGTTTCATTTCCTATGTCTAGCGAGTTTGGTGTCTTTAGGCTAGCGAGTTTGGTATTCCATTGGTAGCGAGTTTGATTTCTTAGAGTTCTAGCGAGTTTGTTTTTCCTTTAGGGTAGCGAGTATGGTTTCTTTAGCATAGCGAGTTTGAGTTCCAAATTAGATAGCGAGTTTGTAATTTTATTTTCATTAGTAGCGAGTTTAGTTCCCATAAGTCTTCATAGCGAGTTTAGATTTTTGTTTTCTTTTAGTTTTCGAGTCTTAGTCTTTTATTGTCGTGTCTTGTTTATAAAGCCGAGCTAGGCTTATTTGCACTCCATCGTTCATCGAGTGGAGTTTTCTTTTATCCATTTCTTACCGTTACTCTGTCGAATTTTCTTTTGAACTTTTTAACTTAGTTTAATTTTCTTTCGTTAATTAAATACAAAACAACAAAAACATTTTCTTTAATCCTTTCTTAAGTTTAAACTTTTATTTCCTTTTTCGCTTCACTTAGTCTCATGTTTTCTTTCATAGTTAAACTTATTCCCTTTCTTATTGTTCTTTATTTCATTTAAATTTTATGCAAAACTTTCGTAGTATAACTAAAACAAATTCAACTCTTTTCAACCCATTCATCTCACATAACTCACGACTTGAGTGACTAGATCAATTTCAACGCTCGTTGGGACAACGATACCCGTGGTTCGAGCTTGTACTTTGCTCCCGCGCTCTTATCAAAATGGCGCCGCTGCCGGGGAGCGGTTGATTAAGATTAAGTCGTTCGTCGTTCGAGACTTGTGCTTTGAAGAACCTTCTTTTAGAAGTTAACGCTTTTCTTAAACATAAAAACAACTAAAAATTATAAAACCTATAAAAGCCAAAAATATTTTATCTTTTCTTTTATAAATTTATAAAAACCAAAAAGATTTTCCTTTCTACTTTCTTGTACAATTTGTTTTGTTTTGATTTATATGATCACTCGTTCCAAGTCTAACTTGAACGAGTTTCCTTATCTTGAAGTGCCTACTAATCGAAGCCGTCGTAGACGAAAACAAAGGATCGTACCCGAGTTACATCCTAACGTTGAAGAGATGAACAACAACGTCCATCAAAATGAGGAACCTCCGGTGGGACCTCAACCTCCTGCAGACCTCCGAACAATGGAAGAGTTGTGTACTCCAACCATGTATGGGCGAGGTAGTCCGATTGCACCTTTAGGAATCGATGCTGCAGACTTTGGACTCAAACACCACATGATCCAACAAGTCCAAAATTTCTGCCAGTTTCACGGCTTACCCGATGAGGATGCAAACAAACACCTTGATAAATTCTTAACCGTCACTCAAAGCATGAAACAAAACGGTGTTACCGAAGATTCTCTTCGCCTTTACCTTTTTCCATATTCATTAACTCACCATGCTACCAACTGGTTTGACCGACTCCCAAAGAATTC
>LBNU01033901.1:3577-74282 GCA_014162995.1 Artemisia annua
CAGCTTTGTAGCTTCTTGAGAATTGTACATCACGTACACAGGACTTCCAAATATATGAAGGTCTGAATAGTTGACCGGCTTTCCCGTCCACATCTCCATCGGTGTCTTCAACTCAAGTGCAGTTAAAGGTGACTGATTTATCACATAACAGGCGGTATTGACTGCTTCTGCCCAGAACGATTTTTCCAAGCATGCAGTTGCCAACATTGCTCTTGCTCTTTCTAACAAGGTTCTGTTCATCCGCTCTGCCACTCCGTTCTGTTGAGGAGTGTATGCCGTCGTGAACTGCCTTTTGATTCCTTCTTGCTTGCAAAAAGAATCAAATTCATCACCTGTATATTCACCTCCATTATCTGTCCTTAAACACTTGATCTTCTTCCCAGAATCAAGTTCAACCCGCGCTTTGTAAACTTTGAAAACTTCAAACATATCAGACTTCTTCTTGATTGGGTACACCCAACATCTCCTGGAATAGTCATCAATGAAGGATACAAAATACTTTGCTCCTCCCAGGGATAGAACCGGTGCCTGCCATACATCAGAGTGAACCAATTCTAGAACAGAGACACTTCTAGAATTTGATGTTTTGAATTTTAGGCGATGCTGCTTGCTGATAACACAATGCTCACAGAAAGGTAAAGAAACCTTTGTGAGGCCAGGAATTAACTTCCTTTCAACAAGAATCTTCATTCCTTGTTCTGACATATGTCCAAGCTTTTGATGCCATGCTACTGCAACTCTATGACTTGGACTATGTGAAGCAACAGATACTTCCGCCTCCTCCACTATCTCTCCCTTCAGTTGGTATAAGTTCGCAGCCACCATTTCACCTTTCATAAGTACAAGCGCGCCTTTTATAACTTTCATGATCTTGTTTTGTATTTCAACCTTACAACCAAGATTATCAAATTGTCCTAAAGACAATAAATTCTTTTTCAGGTCCTCCACGTGTCGCACATCCCGAATAGTACGAACTGTACCATCATGCACCTTCACCATGATATTTCCAATTCCAATGATCTTTAGTTTTTGATCATTGCAACTGTACACAGATCCGCCTCCAGAGATAGGTTTATATTGATGAAACCATTCTGCAAATCTCGTCCTGCCTTCATTTGCAACTGCTGCTTCACAACACAGAGCGTTACCATCTTCTGAAGTGCTGGCGACATTTCCTTGAGGAATAGAGTTGCTTAAACTCCTACAATCTTTCCTCATGTGACCCTGCTTGCCACATTTGAAGCATTTAAAATTCTTCTTCTTTCCTGTTTTAGACTTACCATGATTGTGACTCCCACTGGAGCCAGGTTCCATTGACCTCTCTCTCGTTACCACCAACACCTCCACATGTCTTGAACTGGCCTGTCTGTCCTCCCTATTGTTACGCCTATTTTCTTCTTCCAGAATAGCGGCTGCAACATCATCGAAGACTAGATAGTCCGAAAGAACATTACTGGTTAAGTTGATTATGAGTTGGTCATATGAGTCAGGTAAACTTTGAAGTAGAATTTCAGCACGTTCCTGTGGCTCTATTTTACAACTCAAAGACATGAGCTGAGAAAATAAAGTATTCAGGTTATTAATGTGCTCAGTCACTGAAGTAGATTCCATCATGCGAAGAGCATAAAGTTTCCTCTTAAGAAATATTTTATTGTGGAGCGATCTTGCTTCGTACAATCGAGCAAGATGATCCCAAATCTCCTTTGCAGTCTTCTTCTCCTCTATGCTTGACAAAACTCCATCTGCTAATGCCAGATGAAGATTTGCAATAGCATTTCCGTCAATCTCGTCCCATTTGTCATCCGTGACCTCAGCTGGCCTTTCGTCAATGGCCGCTAAACATTTATCCTTTCTAAGGATAGCCTTCATCTTTAATTTCCACAACGAGAAATTATTCCCATTGAATTTTTCGATTTCAAATTTTGCCGCCATTGCTACAATCACAATCTACTTTTCGACAAAACTATTATTTGTTAAGAATAGTAACGAACACCTTTTGAGTGAGTATAATTTTATTTATCTTTTGATGTGGAGGGTCCACTAATTAGTGGCAACCACAGAGCATACGATAAATAATTATACACACACCCAACCTTAGCTCTTGATACCACTTGTTGAGAAAAGTGACACCGGACTGAAGCAAACCCACAACTAAAATATGAAATGTAATAAAAGATGACACACGGATATAACGTGGAAAACCCCAATAGGGTAAAAACCACGGGCAAGAAAAGATACGTTTCACTATGTAAAACTAGGAGTTACACCTTTTCTCTAGTTACAAGGATAATACAAATTTATATCTCTTGTACTAGGAAATATACTAAACTCTCTATATTACTCACACTAGGAGAAAGTAGAATGAGATCTAAAGAACTACTATGTGTTCGTTTGGAAATGGGATGCCAAATCAGGTTGTGAATACTACTATTTATAGTAGTAGTCCATGACACTGGTTCATGCATTTGGTACTTATTAACCATTTGCCAACTTGTCCACTTGCAAAGATATTCTCCTATCCAATATCTTATCCAACAGCATCAGGAGCTACATTACTCAAGATCTTTAAAATATATTGTATTTTAAAACTTGGCGATCCATGGATTTTGAAAACCTCAAAAAAGGGCAATCTACACAAATACCACCGCTATCTGAAAAAGAAAATTTCTTGAATGGAAAGATAAATTTGAAAACTATGTAAAATCAATAGATCAAGATCTTTGTCATATTATTTCAATTGGTGATTTTAAACCAACAAAACAAGTTTTAAAAATCAAGATGATTATCTCAAATTTGACAAAAACATTAAGGCTAAGATAATAATCTTTAAAGTTTTACCAAGAATTGAACATTAAGGCTAAGATAATAATTTTTAAAGCTTTACCAACAACCCGCGGGTACAGTTTATGTGATGTTTTATGGTGTATTGTGAGGCTTGATGTTTGTACGTGACGTTTTGTGGTAGATTGACTAGCATGAAACTATTTTTATGGGTACCTTTTGTTGTCACTTTGTTGCAATATGATTTATTCATTAGATTAGTCGTAACTAGCAAGGCAATAAACGGATTGTATTTTATTATGCAACCGATTGTTGGAAGCTATGAGGCATCCGAGCCAAAAAAAAAAATTAAAAAATAGAGGAGCAAATTGTTGAGATTGGATTGAGAGTTGTACGGGTAAGCATAATCTTGAAATACTAAGGGCATGCTTGGTTCAAATTAGGGGAATGCAAAACAATGTAATGACTAATGAGCAATCCCCCTAATTTATTGGGTAATGACACATTACCTACTATTGGGTAATTGGTCATTACATTATAGCATACCAAGCACCATGATTCATATCCTTTGCCATTGATTAGATCATATAACCCTCCACCAAGCACCCCTAATAAAATTACATAATTTGAAAAGTTGGTTGAAAGAGTTAATTAGCAAAATACATCTTTTTCAATGCTCGCTTTTGTTGTATCTAACAAGGCATCAAATCTTTTTCTTTGACTTGATGGACATTTACAAAATACTCCGTAAGATTTACATGGATGTAGTTTCTTTCTTATTTTGACGCTAGCTACAGCAAAACAAACGTACAAATAATTAATAACAGTTATAAATAGAACTGAATCAAAATCTATATTTAACCCTTGATTGACTTGAAATATGACTATTAAATAGTCAAAGGCAACATTGATATTTGGTTTAACCATGAGTATAATGGTTTTTCTCAAACCAAATAGGGCACACGTAACTACTATAATCGTCAAACTACACCCAAGGATACATATAACAAAAACACAAAAATGTCAATGCAACAGTAATTTGTCAAATACTATGCACCGCTGCTGCTAAGGTTTTTTGTTTTATATATAGACATGATATTTTACATAATAAATTGTTTGTTTTGCTAAAGTTTGAGGGCGATGATGAACTTTGAGGTTAACCTTATGATTCTTTGATTGTTTGAAGGAAAATGATTCTATTTTCAAGAGTTATGTTTGAAGAAGATGTTTAATGGTGATTAATCAGTTTATGATTTTCATTTGGTATTGAACTAAATGAGTGGAAAATTTGAAAAAAAAAATTAATTTAAAAATTTGAACATAAAATGGCTATGCCTTTCATTTATTCTTTGCGTCTGAATAATGAGTACATTGTCTTGCTTTGTTCAACAAAATACTGAATAGCTAAGAAATTAAAAAAAGAAAAAGCAAATAACTTTTAACCTTGCCACAAACTTACTAGCTTTTCTTAGAGCACACGGTAAGGTGCCTACAAGTTAAGTTTTAACTCACTGCTACGTCAGCGCCACATCAGCTTTTACCTTTTAACCTTAACTCTTGACTTTCCACCCCGGTAGCATAACTCACCTATAACTCACCTTAACTCACTTCCACCCCAATTATTAGTACTTCATTTAAAACTAACATAAACATTTATAAAACACAAATTACATAAAACATCTTATTTAAACTACGATACTTAAACATAAAACATCTTAATTAAAATACAATTATTAAAAAGCAAACATCTTAATTAAACTACGATACTTAAACATAAACTACGATTTAAATAAACTACGATTCAATAAAACGAATCATTCGACACATAGCCCTCGTGACTCGAATAGGAGGCACTCAAATCGTCCCCACTCGATGGCACACGGTCTATTCCCATTTCCCATCGCCATTTTGCTCGGCGGTTTCTCCGATCCTGTTTAGCTTTTGCTCGCTCCTCACTCGATGGCACATGTGTGGTTCATTCTGAGAAACACGTGGGCATGGGACAGGGACGATGAGTAATGGTGTTTTATGTTAAGTATTTCCGTATCGTGTCTTTCTGTTTTCCGTATCGTGTGTATTTGTTTCCTGTATCGTTTGTAACTTGGTGTAATGTTGCTTTAAATTTGAAATTGAATAAAAGGCTTAACGGCTACTTTTCCAACGGCTATTTGTTTAACGTCTTTTTTTCCCCTATAAATTACAGTTTAACAAAACTATATTTTCTCACACAAATATCAATACTATTAACAAACACATAAAATGGCAAACGAACTAGCTGAGGTGCAAAAATCTATTCTTTTCCGATTACGCAACGAACAAGAAAAGGAACTCAAATTGGTTAACAGTTTGCTAGGTGAGATAAGTCGTTTTGTAATGCAGATGCATAATCGTGCTCCTGAAGTCGAAAGGTTACGTGAGCTGCCTCAAGACCATCCAATTATCAGGGTCGGTCTAGAAACTCTATTAAGAAATGATGAAACGGATCTGCAACTTCAGGTCGCCTTGAAAATGATTAGGGAACAAGTGTTGCAAGTATGGGAGGAGTAGTCAGATCTTATCGACAATTACAAATCTATATAAAAGCTTCATGCGTATCGTTGGATGGTTTATGTATTCGTATTGTTTTGTATTCGATAATGAATTTTAAGTTATGATCTGCTTTTAAATCGTAGGGGTTGAATTTGTAATTTTTTCATTTTGGTATTCAAAAAAGGAACTAATATTACAAGGGCCAAAAGTGTACATTTTTTATTTATTTATTTATTTTTTTTAACACATGCCTGCTTAACGCACATTAAGCCCTTAACGTGCCACGTTAACGTGGCCTTGCCTTTCATAGGCGGTAAGGTAACGCGGTCAAAAAATGGGGTGCGTTAACATTTAACTCGGGAGCAAAGGTTACGTTACCGCACGCTCTTATAACTGATCAGACCATAACTAAGTTACTTTTCTTGAATAAAAAACGTAACAAATGGATCGTTAACCTCAAAACTCGACTACGACTTAAATTATTTAAGCTAACTTTAAAGTCCATAACCTTTAATTGCCCTTTGAAACCAAAAATCTATAATTATAGTAGAATCATAAGTCATTTTTCTTCTCTTCTACAATAAATGCAATATGTCGAAAATATCTTGCTATCGAAGATACATTATCTCTCACTCTGTCTCTTTTTCTTTTTTCTCCTACCTCTCTCTAAATTTCTTCCCACCAAACTCCACTCTCTCTTAATAATAATTCCGGCGGTCGGTTTCGGCCGGCCGTCCGGACCTCTTTTGTACTGTCCCTTTCTTTCAATAAAAATTCTTACCCACAGATCTGTCATCTCCCATCTGTCGCCGCTCGCTGCCGCCGTTTGCTGCCGCCACTGCTGTTCTGCTCAGATTAGTTGCCTCCCGGACTCCTCTGCTCAGATCTGTTGCGGTCCGCCACCGATGGCCTGATGCTGCCTTGGGTTTCGACTTTAGATCTGTTAGGTTTAGGTCTGGCTCCTTTATGGATGCTTAGTTTTATCTTCTTTGTATGTTTTATGTACTTTATGTATTTTTGTCAAGCTACACCTTCATATGGTTGTGACTAGGGCTGTCATTCGGGTTGACCGGTCCGGGTTCGGGTCAAACTCGGTCGGAGTCAAGTTCGGTCAAGCTCCCAAAAAACATACCCGAACCCGACCCTATTTAGAACTCGGGTCAACTCGGGTCGGGTCAATTCGGGTTCGGGTCAACTCGGGTCGGGTCAATTCGGGTCGGGTCAACTCGGGTTTGGGGTCAACCCGAGTATTTTACATTGTAAAGTGTTAGTTTAGTCGGGTCAACTCGGGTTCGGGTCGGGTTCGGGTCGGGTCAAGGCTAAAAAAACATACCCGAACCCGACCTTGTTTAGAACTCGGGTCAATTCGGGTTGACCCGATTGACCCGAATATGATTTTTGACCCGAATTGACCCGACCCGAGTTGACCCGAACCCGGTCGGGTTCGGGTCGGGTCGGGTTCGGGTCGGGTTTTATGACACCCCTAGTTGTGACTACCAAAAGCTCACTCTGGTGATTACCCCCACCCTAGTATGGTGTTGCTGTAGTCTGTCACAACTATTATGGTGTATTTCTTGTTTTGGCTTCACTTGTTACCTTGTATGGTGTAACTTGTTGTGTTTAAATTTCCTCCATTTGTGAGGCGTGAAATGAAATCTCTTTTAAAAAAAAAAAAAAAAAAAAAAAAAAAAATATCTTGCTATCATCTTTAACGCTAATTTTGTTGTAATTCTCTTTCAAGATACTTGAATATATCATTAATTCAATCTCAAATAATTATGCAACAGAAAACTATGCGATTGAAAAAAAAAAGTACATCAAAAAAGATTTTCGCCTCAAAATAAAATTATATGGGTACCCGCCGGCTGCAACGCGCTGTACCGGCTACCCTAGGGGTGGCAATTTCTGACCCGACACGAAACCCGACCTGAAACTGACACGAAAATTAACAGGTTCGGGTTGAGCTAAATAGGTTTCGGGTCAGGTTTGGGTCGACATATCTAACCCGTTTATTAAACAGGTCAGGTTCGGGTTGGGAATAAAATAAACGGGTCGACCCGCCAATCCGTTTAAGATTTTTTTCTTATACTAAAATTTATTTATATTTAATTATATGGGTTAAATGGGTTAAACGGGTCAACCGCTAACCCGTTTAGCCCATTTAACTATGTAATGTGCTAATTTTTTTTATATAAAACGGGTTAAATGGGTCAACCTGAAACCCGTTTAACATATTCAACCCGTGTAACCTATTACCTAAGTATATATACGGGTTAAATAGGTCAGGTTCGGGTTACGTGTAAACAGGTTAGGGTTGACGTAACTGACCCGATGATTTAAATAGGTCGGGTTTGAGTTGATGTTTTCTGACCCGCCAACCCGTCAATCCGAACCCGACCCGAATTGCCACCCCAGCTGCTACCCTAGTTAACTAAAATGTACGCGGCCAGCTTGTTAGTCACACTTCCTAAATAAATCACCTCTCAAACAAAAATCCCAAATACTGAGCGTCGACAATTTACCGCCATTTCGGTACCAATTCAAAACACACACTTAATACAAAAGCTCCAACAATCAATCAAACCCCCAAATTAATGGATTCAGAAGACGATGAACAACAGATTCTATCAATTTCCGATTCCACTGATTCCAGCAACGAGTTCGTTTGCACTGATTCTGAATCAGACGACGAAAATGAGGAAGAAGCTTTCTCATCTAGATCTGGTAGCGATGAAAACTGTAAGCGAAACGACGTCGTAGTACCGGTTGAACCGAAACTTAAATCGGAGAATGTAAATGCTCTATTGAGGTACATCAGTTTTAATTTTTAGTTTGATTAAATTTATTTAAATTTTGATAGTGTAGATATATGTGTGTGTTTTAGTAGGTGTTATGTATAGAAATTAGGAATATTGTTACATTTTTTTTTTAATTTTATTTTGTTTTATTTTATTTTATTTATGTAAAAAGTATTTTTTTGATATTTGATACAAGTGAAATGTTAGGTTAAATTATAAAGATCATAGCTAGGGCTCGGAAATGCGAGAAGTTTGTTTAGTTAAATGAATAGAGATGGCAAATTGAATGTAATGTAACTGCTATGCTTGGCTGGTACATTTGTTTGTTTAGCGTCTTAATGAACAAAACATGAACCTGCAAGTCTGTATGTTCAAGTGCTTGTGTTTGTTCATTTGTGCGGTTAAATTTAAACGAACGAACATGGACACATCTTTTCCGGGCTTGTTTACAGTGCTAAATGCATAACAGAGCTATGGGTGCCTTTTGGCCGACTTCTCAAACCGGGTAAAGCCCTCCCTTTGTTGTTGGGAAGGTTGGCGTGGCCACATCAGGATTGTTTGCACCAGGCACGAATTGAACTTGAGACCTCACATTTTGGTGATGATAGTCACAAGCCTTTTACCACTAGGCAAACCCTAAGCGGTTTACATGGTTGGCTATAGTTATAAACTAGAGAAGTCAAAGTAGCACTGGTTTTTTTGTTATCTGAACTTGTATTTGTATCAACTAACTTGAATTTATGATTTTGATTTATAGAGGAAACCTTGTTGTTAAAAGACAGTCGTTACTTCCGCGAGTACTTTCTGTGTCAGAAAGAGAAGCTGTTCTAAAGAGGCCGTTTAAACCTCCTTGTGCTGATGGTTATTCAAATCAGAACGAACAACTAGCTCGGCGTTTGTGTGCTCGTAAACGGTTTGTACCATGGGGATCAAATAGGCCAGTTTTGGTTCAGATTACGAATAGGCTAGATGTTCCTGTTAGTGTGGAGGAGGAAGTGCCGGAAGAGAGTACGAAGCTGCCACCGGAGATTGAGCCTTTGATTTTATGGCAGAATGAGAAAGCTGAAGATGGAGACGGGAGTTTAATACGTATAGAAGTTGATCATGTACTTGTTAAGTTTCTTCGACCCCATCAAAGGTACATCACTTTAAGCGATAGTTTAATAGATATACAGAACATTTGATCAGATATGCCATGTACTTTCCTTTCATCTTGGGGCTGCCCTTGGCATATCGGTACAGATACTATGTGGCATACGTCCTTCTTTTAGATTGTTAAATTATAGGGGAAAACAGCAGTTTCCAGGTATCATGATCGAATAGGGTAGAATTGTAAAAGTGGTTTGTTTTGTATAATTTAATGGCCTCATCTAGACATCTGTATTAGGTACAAAGCTAATCCTTACTAAGCAGTTACCATGAACTGCTCTTGCGAAAATGGACTAGTAGGTCAGTCACCTAGCCGAATTGCTGTACGTATGTCTTGTGAGATTCGTAACAGTTACATCTTGTCATCTTAAAGCATCGTATGTAAGGATGTACTGCTGATAGTTCCTAGTTAGCCACTCCAACTTTCAGCCATCAGATATGGGAATGTCTACACTCTAGCACGTATACAGTTCAAGGTGCTTTTGATGTTCTCGAAAATGCATCTCATACTTCCTCAGTTACGAATTTACGATAAAAAACTTTTTGATATTATAATATATCTGACACCGTCTTTTAATTTCAAGGATGTTGCAAAATTTTAATTAGATTTTTTAGTTTCCAGCAATGCCATGTAACTATGTACGTAGATATCTGAGAGATCATTAGCCTGTGTGTTCATGTGTAGTTTGGTCCTGTGGGCTGTGGCTTACCAGTTGTAGTTAATGAATTTTACAGGGAAGGCGTCCAGTTTATGTTTGAATGTGTTTCGGGCTTAAGCAGCGCTGATATCAATGGCTGTATTCTTGCTGATGACATGGGGTAAGTATTATTTGGCATCGCCCATAATGATGAGCTGAAGTTCACTGTCTGTTTCGTATGTACTTTTATTCTGAATTTGCTGAAACTCTTAATTCTTTTTGCATAGGTTGGGGAAAACTTTGCAGTCAATTACACTGCTGTATACTCTTCTTCGTCAGGGTTTTGATGGAAATCCAATGGTTAAGAAGGCAATAATTGTAACTCCTACCAGTCTAGTAAGCAATTGGGAGGCGGAAATTAAGAAATGGGTTGGTGAAAGAGTTAAGCTTGTGGCACTATGTGAAAGCAGTCGCGATGATGTCATCTCTAGTATTGATAATTTCAGAAGCCCTCGTAGCCGATTACAGGTAGAGGATGTTAAAAGATTTCATGATGTCAGAATTGGACACCAACTGACATTGATTTGCTATCAGGTACTGATTGTTTCCTATGAGACCTTTCGGATGCATTCAACAAAATTCAACGATAGTGGCTCTTGTGACCTTCTCATATGCGATGAAGCACACAGACTGAAGAATGACCAGACCCTGACTAATAAAGTAAGAGTAGTAATATTGTAAATTACTCAAAATTTCTGATATATGTATCCTGACACTTTTTTTTACCATTGTATCTTGCTGAATCAGGCATTGGCAGCTCTGTCTTGCAGAAGACGCATTTTATTGTCCGGCACTCCAATGCAAGTGAGGAACATTTCTAGATTATTACTGTCTTCCTCTCATAAGAACTGCAACATCTGCCTAAGGAATTATTTTGTTAAATGTTCAACTTCCAGAAAAATGTCTAAAAGGCCTTTTAAATTGCTATAACAGCATATAGAATCACATGGCGCACAATTAATACTATCAAAATATTTATATCAGCTAGAAGCGCAAAGCCATTCAGAAAAAAGGCCAAGTATTAAATTTAGATTGTATATTTCCCCATGAATGAAATTACAACGTATCATTTCTGTCTTATTGTAACACAATCTCTTCTTCACCTGTGTGCTGAACTACCAGAATCACCTAGAAGAATTTTTTGCCATGGTCAACTTCACTAACCCAGGAATCTTGGGTGACGCTGCATTTTTTCGACGCTATTATGAGGTCAGCTAGCAATTTGTCTTTTGTTTGTTTGTTATTGTTACTAAACATATATCTACTTGCACAATGAACAACTATAGTAGCTTCTTCTTCTTCTTCTTTTTTTTTCCCTTAATCTAAACTTTAATTGCTCACATAAGTAATCAATGGTCTAGTTCAATATTCATTGATTTAGTTTGAGTTTTTGTTCTTTGCTTAATTTCTTACTTTACTGTTCCAAAGACACCAATCATTTGCGGAAGAGAACCTACTGCTTCTGAAGTAGAGAAACATCTTGCTAATGAGCGCTCTGGGGAACTGAGTGCGAAGGTGAATCAGGTAATTTTGTTGTATTGACATCACAGATTTACGAGCTTGTACGAAGTGGTTTGTTTTCCTGCACCATAGACTTGTCTGAATATGTAAACTTCTTTTCTGCTTTATCTGATTGTTAAAACTTGTGTTGTCAGTTTATATTGAGGAGGACTAATGCATTGCTATCAAATCACTTACCACCAAAGGTATGTAGCCTTCTTTGTTATCTCTTTTTTTTTTGGCTATTTTGTTTTGCTTCGTATTGACTTTGTACCCTTCTTGCATATTGCTTTTTTACAATGACTATTAGGCTATTAGCAAAATGTGGACAGCTTTCCAATGTTAGGCTCTTTCACATGTAATGGAAATTTTAACTCATCTAGAACAGGTTAAAAGCTGTCCAAGCTACACTCAAATGCTTAAAACACCCGAATCCTTATATTTTATAAAACTATAATCTCGTCGTAATATAACTTTTATTTATATTTTTTTTATTAAGAAGGGTAAACTTTTCGTGGGCCGTACCAACCTGAATTTGAAAATGATCTGTTTGATCTGAATCCGTTTTGATTTACGGAGTATCATTCAACTTGCCTGTTTCGGCACCTCTAATAATTTGTGTTCTAGTCATATGTTAATTATTGGTCTTACGTTTCTTACAACCACAAAAAATGGATTATGGTGTTCGTAGTTTGTAATTTCAAATGTCTTTGAGCCTTGTATATCTTTTTTAATTAACTACCTGATGAAAACCTTGAGGTTTCTTCTTTTAAATTTTGATTGCTACCCCACTCTCTCGTGATGAAGTTTAGGTCTGTGGTTGTACTTTTCTAACAATTGGAATAACTCACTTGAGCAACAGATTTCAACTCTGAAACTACTTCCCTTTAGCATTTCCATTTTCTGGAAGAAAGTTTACAACTTTATAGCCTCATTTCGCTTTTGCTTAAAGGCCATGTTATCTGCTAAGTGGTATGCCATGCTGGTCATTTTCTTCAGCATTTCCATGTGATCATGTTTTAGCGTTTTACACTATTCCATGCTGGTCATTTTCCTATAAATCAGTTGGAGATATAAGTTTTAGATGTTAATATTGATAATAACGTAATAATTAATAATATATTTGAACAACTAAAGTACTAAACAGGACATCTTGAGTTTGTTCCTTTTTATGTGCAAGATACATTTTCCTTTTTATAGGAAAGGCGGTATGTGAATGCTTCATCTGAATTACTCAATCCACATCCTTATTGTTAAATTTCTCGTTCTTACAAGAACCACATGACATGTTAAATACAGAGTAGACTAAGTGTTTTCTGTTATCTGCTTGATTTTCCTTTATTTTTTTATATCGTCGATCTTTAATAGTAAAATTATGTTAGCTAAACGAAAAGCGGAATTTGCAGATAGTTGAGGTTGTTTGTTGCAAGCTGACTCCTCTCCAGAAAGAATTGTACACTCACTTTATTCATTCTAAAAATGTAAGTTTCTCTTTAGGGAAGTTTAGAACTCTATGATCTTCATATATGCACAGATAATGGTCTGAAGTGGAACATCTGAACACACTTGTATCTTCTATTTTGGGCCCCGTTATTAGGTGAAACAAGCAATTTCTGAAGACGTGAAACAAACAAAAATTCTGGCGTATATAACTGCCCTGAAGAAGCTCTGCAATCATCCAAAGGTAAGTCACTGGAAGAATTAAAATATAATTAGAATAACTGTTTTTATAATTATATCTTATATATTCATTCATCTTTGTGGCATGTAAATTGTCATTTGTTGTTTGAATGTTTGATTAAATGAACTGATTATGCATATATTTTCATGTTATAGCTGATTTATGATACAATGAAAAGTGGGAACCCGGGCACAGCAGGGTTTGAGGGCTGTATGCGCTTTTTCCCTCCAGAAATGTTTTCCGGAAGGTAGACCATCACTTATTATTTTGTGCCTTCTTGTGCACTGTTTTGGTTGTTGGCAATTTCGACCCACTATGAACGGGCAAGTTTGGGTTATGTTTGAATGGACCAAATGATTTTTGTATTACAACTGGAACGGGTTGAAAGTCATCCAAAATGTATTTCTAATGCCTAAAACCTTGTATACAAATATTTAGCTGCAACTTTTTTCTATGAGTGGACAAAGAAGTGTTTGACCCAATACCCTGCCCCCGCGGGATTGGGTCTGTTGTTGTTGTTGACAAAGAAGTGTTTGTGGCTCAGCCATTGCCCTGACTGTTTCAAGTAGCACTAGAATTTATTCTTTTCTACTCAATCCAATTTGACCAGCTACCCAGCCTGGCCACTCGCTCACTTTGCCACCTCTAGCTTTTGGTATACATCTTCATTCTGTTACATTGATAGGTCTGGATCTTGGACCGGTGGTGATGGAGCATGGGTTGAACTATCAGGGAAGATGCATGTTCTAGCCCGTTTACTGGGTCATCTACGTAAAAGAACAGATGACCGAATTGTATTGGTTTCAAATTATACACAGGTTTGCTTATTGCACTTTTAGTTTTGAGAATTTTTGTCGCTTGTTCTATAATGTTTGTATCATAAGTGTCTAGATCGTAATAAATTATTTCCATATCTATTTTGCTGATCATATTAGCTTCAATTTTTCAGACTCTGGACCTCATTGCTCAATTATGCCGAGAAAGAAGATATCCTTTCTTAAAGCTTGATGGGAGTACATCAATCAGCAAAAGACAAAAACTGGTCAACTGCTTCAACGATCCATCAAAGGTATCAAAATAATCTTTCATTTATCATTTAACAAATACATACCAATAATCTTGATGATATTGCAGGATGAGTTTGCATTTCTTTTGAGCAGCAAGGCTGGTGGTTGTGGCCTCAACTTGATCGGTGGAAATAGACTTGTTCTGTTTGATCCTGATTGGAATCCTGCAAACGATAAACAAGTATTTAACTGTATACTTATATACAGTTACCATTCCTTCTAGCGACAAGCTCATGATATTTAATATAGTTGGTTGAATGTAGGCTGCTGCAAGGGTCTGGAGGGATGGACAAAAGAAAAGAGTATACATCTATAGGTTTTTGAGCACTGGAACCATTGAAGAAAAGGTAGGAGATATCTATCTCATGCCCAGTTCAACCAAGCAATGATAAAATATGTGCATGATGAATACAGTGTTGTGCAGGTGTACCAGCGCCAGATGTCGAAAGAAGGGCTTCAAAAAGTAATTCAACAAGAGCAAGCTGATTCCAATATCCAGGTGTTTGTTACACCCATCTTTTTGAACATATGAAAAGGCTGTTAGAGTATATAATATCACACCTCGTGTATGCAGGGAAGCAATCTCTCGACAGAGGATTTACGGGATCTATTTACTTTCCATGAGGATGCAAGGCAAGCTTTCTAATATTTATTATCATATCTCTATACTTTGGTCTGGTGCATGAATAGTCATTTTTCTTATTATTAACAGCTAATTGATTGATTTTGAATAATCATTACAGATCTGACATTCATGAGAAGATGAACTGCACACGTTGTGAAATTTCTGGAGGACAATCCACAGATACTTCTATAGATGAAGGGTCCCATTCTGATGAAGAAGATATTGGGGGATTTGCTGGTATTTCTGAATGCTTGCATAAACTAAAAAACTCAGAGAAACAGGTGGGCACCCCATTGGAAGAGGATCTAGCTAGCTGGGGTCATCATTATTCCCCAAATACTGTACCTGATACTATATTTCAAGCATCAGCTGGAGACGAGGTAATTTTAGATTCAAACATAACTTCAGTACTAGTAGCTAGTAGGTTTGCCATGGTGGAACTGCAATCATGATAAGCATTCCACGTCTAACTAAAATGATTGCTTACAATTAGATGCGGCAATGATGATCCATATAATTATGAACGGGTCTCTTTGGATTGTGTTAAATACTTAAATCTCAAATGGTTCAATCCCAGAAATCTAGCTGTAAGAGAAATGAGTGAAATGGGTTGAATGGTTCAATTGTTCAAATAAGCTAAAAGTTGTCCGATGTCCTTTTTAATGCATAAAAATTCCTAAAGCATTTTTATTCAGTAATTTACCATTTTTCTGTAATAATGCGCCATTTCAACCCTAACCCGTTACCCAACGTTCCAACCCGCCTGGCTCACCTATTTGACCACATCTACTTACCATTTATGGAGAATTGACGTAGAACGGAAGTGTGAACTAAAAGTCAAGACTTTAATTGATAATTGAATGATTATTGAATGTCTAAACAATGAACCCAAGCCTTATAAATCCTTATATTTATAGGAAAACAAAACTTGGGGAAAAAGTAATTAAAACAAGTCCAAAACCAACTTAAACTAAAATTTTGAAATCTGCCCTCGACCCCTCTACGACGTAAAGAAGGAGTTAATTCTACGGCGTAGACAGGCTAAGAAAACAACTAAAATTAAGACGTAACGTATACGGCGTTGTCAAGGATTTGGCTCTACGCCGTAGACAAAAACAATCTACGTTTTCTTCTTTCGAGCTTCCTTGCCACGTTCCAAGTGCTCCATATACTCTTCCGCCAACTCCTCGACCTTGTCCTCATCAAGAATATTATAATGAAGTAGCAAGTAATAAACATTTCACCATTTTTAGATGTTGCAAATGATGTACAACTAATTTCTGAAACAGGACACCAAAATTAGTTGTTTGACTTGATCTAAGGTTGGTAACTAGTGTCTCTACAGCTCTACATTAATCATAATAATGAGCACATGTAATTCCAATCCCGTTAATAGGTCTTATTAACTCAATGTAATGGTATTTTCTTTTGTTTTTTTTAAAATTGGAATATAGATAATCCTAATTTGATGTATTAACATAATAAAATATGTTTATCTTCCTGCAGGTCACTTTTGTCTTTACAAACCAAATCAGTGGAAAGCTTGTACCTGTGGAACCAGTGGATAGGTTAAAGAAGGATGAAGCTAAGGCGGAGACACACACATTAAAGGGTAATTCATACAACAATTCTGTGATATCATCTAAATGTCAACAAACAATACCATCTTCTTGGTCCAAAGGTGCGCCCATTAGAAGCAGATTACCAACTTCTATTAGGAATTCACAGTTGACACATAAGGAGTTTATAGGAAAACCAATGGAAGGTTCAACTCATGTAGCATCAAAACCTAAGCTTTCCCTTGCAAAGTATTTGCCTCAAAAGCGACTGTCTTCTGCACCTGTAGATGATAATGATGACGATTTTGCATAATTTTAGTCAAATTCTTTTACATTTCCTTTTTTTTCCCCTAATAACTAATTAGTTATTTCCTTAGCAAATTGGCTGTAAATAGATCCATCATTCTAATCTACTGCTGAGGCAAATATTATAACATATATTACAAGTATGTTCCCACAATAGTTATAGGTATGACACACACACTAATCGTTAGAATTGAACATATTATTTAAGCCAAAAGTAATACCACCCATGATTCAAATGAAAAATAAAGCAAACCAAGTCTCTGCTTATTCCATTTATGTTTGCTCCGTTCCCTTTTGCACTTGTTTCATACTTTCATCGTAAAACAAGACTCTTTCAAACTCTAGAAGCAATCTAAAGACCACTTACGAGATACTTATACTCATGACCAAAACAAAGTAACAAATGACTACATGTTATGAATGAAGGAAAATGTAAGAATTAAGATCATCAAATCATCTTTTTGCTGAGTTCCAAAATCTGACCTGTCCGACAGAATATAATGAACTTCTTTGCATCTTTGTAATTTTTCCCATTATTTGTTGTTTTGTGTATTTGTTTATGTTTTCATTTAATGTGAGAAAACCTTGCACAAAATTGCTAGGTGACACGAATAACTCAAGGTACCCCATCTAAATTGCTCAGACTCATGAAATGACATGTTTTTTTGTGTTATCTGTTCAAAGAACAAGAACAATAGTCTTTTCTGAAATGAGTTTGTCCTTGCCTAAAGATCCATGATTTGGGTCAAAGACTATCTTATCTTTCACGTAGTGGAGTCTGATAAAAGCGGCCTGTTATTGTCTTGTTTTATGTCGCGTTTTCCAGTTGGTCTTTTCTAATTTTGAAATGAGGGAATGCCACATTGACCTTATAGTTGATCATCTTGCTTGACGCAATTTACTTGAGTATGTGCTACATGACCTTGTATGGTTAGTTTAGTAGTATTTGATTTCATTCTGCTCTACAGTATGAATACAAATGCTTCTATAAATTTTGAGAAATTAACAGTCGAGCAACTTTTTTGTGCAAGGTTTGATATCTTTCCGCAAACAAGGTGAACGTAAGCTTTATATAGAGTAACATGGCCAGTTCTGTAATGTTCAAGTCTGACTTTACTGCCATGTATGTAATTATAATAGGTAAATGTAGCATTGTCTCGAGTTACAAGTCATTTTCTTCCAAGTGATTTGTAGCATTTTTAGCTTCAACTCTATGATTAAAGGTATTATGGACAAACTGAATAAAGAAATGCAAAGGTCTGAGTCTTACTTAGTGGTGACTGGCTGATGAAACAGTTTTATGCAGTAAGGTGGTGACAGATTTGACCGTGGTCTTGTCAATGTAGTCACATAAGATAATAAAATCTAGAACACTAGCACCATAAAGGTGGAGGTACGTGACCATATGGAAACAAAAGACTTTATAACCAAGATGCTCTGAATCGATAGTGGCACATTGATCTTTCTTACATTTTATTGAGTCCCGGTCAAAAGTTCTATATTAAAATGCAAAATAACTGGTACATTAGATACATGCAGCACCTAGCTCTGTTTGCATTTACATTTTTGAGCAACTCTGCACACTCCAACTCAAGGGAGAAGTTTTCCATTTGATTACCACCTTAATTTTGGTTTTGCATTGGGCTGAGTTTAGTTTGGAAATCTAGCTCAACTCATTGTATTAACTATTAAACAATTACTGTCTTATTACTCTTTCAGTACCCCTAAAGGACAATGATGTTTAACTTAGGTGCCATGTATTTATTATCTTTTATTAACCTTGCCAAATAAGAAAACTGTGGGTGGCAAGATTGGTGGGTTGGCCATGTTGGGTAACTGGCCAAATTAACCCCAGGTTAAACGGGTCATTTTTGTACGGGTCAAAACCAGTCGGATTGGGTTGGGTTGAGTTGCAAACATTTTTCATTTCTAATATTTTTAAGATAGTTTGTTCGTTACTTATGATTTCAAAAACAGTATTACTACATCAACGATATAAATCTTCAAATAAAGCAATTTATAATGTTGTATGCATAATACAGACTTTGGTGGACGTTCACCTATTTGACTCATTCAAGACTAAACACAACTGTTTCACTTTCACAGATAAATAAGATGAAATTACCACCTTTGAAGTAAACTTGCCGAACTTTATTTGATTTAGATGCTTATTATAACCTGTCTGGCCAGAATATGGATGCTTCATACATGGACATAGGATTCAAAGAATCTAAAAGATTAGGATTAAGGTTTACATTGATATGTGAGTTTCTGTGAATTATTATCATTGACTTATAATTGTACTTGGTCAATTTTCATGCTTTATTTTCTTCCAAAGTACCAAAAGCATCCTTTTAGTGTCTGCTTGTATTACTGTAACCCACCTGCTTCTAACTTGTATGTTTGATTATGTACTGAAGATAATGATGCTTAAATATGATTTAAGGTCCAACGTCTTAGACTTGCCAAGTAATGCACCTTTTCATTGATCATAAGTAGCCTTAGTTATTATAATAATGGGCCAATGTATGAGTACCAACTGTATACGAGGCCTACCCTAGCTGGGCACTGCACGAGTCATGAATGTCTACAACTAGATACTTGGAACATACTCTAGCGTGTTTTTCCGCCTCAATCTGAGGCCCTGATTAGATAATCTTATAATAAATTTAATAATCAAATACAACAGATCTAAGACTAACTATAGGTATATTTTAAGTTTCTACCCATATAGCTTAGAACTTTGAGCCAGTATTTCTTGCCTGTAATACAAGGAAAACCCCTTGAACATGGGTAGCATATGGTATATTATATCATATCACATAGTAATATAAAAAGAATTACTTTGACAAAACTAAAAACAACATGCAATGCACCAGATTAAGAAAATAAGAGTTGCTTGTCATTTGTTGATCTGACATAGCTAAACGTGCCTCTATGTGTACACAGGTAAAATTAAACAGCAGGGTCTTTAAACTAAGACCAATACAAACAAAACTTGTACACTGTTTAGCAGACCAAAAAAGGAACAAATGCCTTTAGACTAAGCTTTATTTTCTATACAATTAAGCAGATTGATCCATTAGTTTTACATCTACTGAATGTGTGTGTCTATGTTTTGTGTGTATGGGTAGGGGGTGGGGGGAGGGAATCAGCCACTTGTAGACATTTCATTCAAAATTCTTACAAAAAAGTGGATAAACCATGTGATGCTTAGTACTTCATATTGATCAAAGGACAAACAAGGAATCATTTCCTTAGACCACATGTTGTTAGTCAATCTAGTTTGAGTTTTTATGTTAGTTAACATCTGAAATTATTGATTAAGATCATGAAACATAATTGTAATAATTTGAACAATAGTCCCTTTGAATGATTGAGGCCTAGTGCATTGTTGCAAGTTGCAACCAAGATTGAATCCTTTTTGTGTTTATGAGTTTAGTTTAGGTAAGGCAGATAAATCCAATTTGTTATAAATGAAAAGAGACAGATGATTTATATGGAATCTGAATCAGTAAAGATGACATGATATTATTGTCTTATATATTGAATGCTTTGTTTCTTTGACTTGGGGTGTGAATTCAAAGTAATGAGACTCTGGATTTTGCTCTACATGTTTCTGCACCATTTAGTGTCATTTAGCTGCATTTTTTACACACAAACAAAACACCACAAGGGTTGTTGTTCAGATAAAAAATCTTTCATCTTTTAATGAAAGATTTGATGGGTAGTATTTTTATCCTTTTTCCCTTGACCATCTATGGCTCTATTCACTTTTTCACTACAAAATCTTTAAAAAAAGATTGGAAAAATATGGTAATGGGCGTGCATTATTGAATTTTACGCATACTTATTGTGTGTTAAAAGTAGAAAGGAATGGGTAGGTAACAAAATGGAGTGAGATTTTGCATGGACCTTTGACCCACTAATTGCGTAGTCAAACTTCATAGAGGTGTGGGGAGCATCTTCTACAGCTCATTCACTGCCACTGCCATATTCAATTCAAGATAACATTTTGAAATATGCAAAATGCATTGCTTTTAATCTCAATTTTTTTTGCCTGTTCATCATGCTAAATGGCCATCACTAGAGTTGGCAAAACGAGTGGTACGGAAGGTACTCTTTAAATGCATGTCAAAACGTGTCAGGTTCGGATTAGGTGACTGAATCTAGTGGAACTTTTTTTTGATTTATTTTTTTATATTCGTTTTACAAAACATAGATAATTACGTAGTTTTGTACCATCATCTTACTCGTTTACCCGAAAGTAGAAGTGTGATCTTTCTACCTAAATTTTACATTACATATTTAACAACGTATAAATCAATGCCTTTTTGCATGAATAAGTTAAATTTGTCATGTTTAATCCTGTTAAAATATAAATGAATAATGATAATAAAAATAAAAATAAAATAATTTGTCACCTTTAGCCATCACAAAAACTACTCATTGGTTTGTTCTGTCATCAAATTCTATTAGTGGAGTGCCTAAAATTTTCTGGCCTTTGAGCTTTAGTATCTCTAAAGATATACATAATGTTTATTATTATTTTCATGAAAAATCCAAATATATCTCAATTCTGAGAAGACAATAAATGTAATGCTTGAAAATTGAAATGGCGTATTTTTGTTTCTAGTCATTTATTGGATTATGTAAAAATTGTGAGACGTAAATTGTAGATCATTTGAAAGATTCAATAAATAAATATGTAATGGTGTCCTTAAGTCTAGTTGAATTGCTATCTCATGTTAATAAGACGACATACTCGTAAATTAGCATCTCATAGCCCCGCTATAATCTTGAAAGGTTACCATTATAATTAAGTTTATATAACTTTATAGAAAAAATACAATTTGGAGCGCATTTTTACACCGTGTGATTAGTTTATCATGCTTAATGATGAGTTTAATGCTAACAACTAACAAGATCTAGTTAACAGTTTTTAATTTCTTTAAACATGCATTGCCATGCAAACTCTTTTCTGTCATTTTTGAATTTTTGTCTGTTCAGGTGTTCAACAGCCAACGCCAAAACATAACTTCGCAATGGTTTTTTACTTGTTAGTAACCACTTGATTTTTTAGTAGTTTTTAAGTTATAGGATTGAGTTTCCTTAAACATATAAATGTGATTTCCTTCAATTTTCATAAAAACACTCTAAAGACTGTCCGAGATTAAATGATATTGTTTAACTTTTAATAACAACGAGGATTTTCTACTCGCGCTCCGCTATGGGGCACATATATTTACTCCAATAAATTTACGTATAAGATCTTAACTAAACCGATTTTTAGTTTTTACTTATAACATGTTTTAAGCACAGACAAATAATTTCTAAATTTTAAACTTACATATGGTTTTCGAAATGCTAGACGAATTATGTTAATTTCGGATACAAAGTTAGTCTTTATGGACGAATTACATAATTTGAACTAAAACGTGGGGAGTATTTATGTAAACATTTATTTTCACAAAAAATAAAAGATTAGGGATGATTTTTGCTAAATCAGGTACAGTACAGGAACAATTATGTAAAATTTTGTTGAATGTTTGGTCCTTTGGGATGGTATTTATGTAATTCACACAGGGATGATTTTCGAAATGAAAAGTAGTCTGAAGTGATGCTTTATGTAAAATTTTGTTAGACGCTTGATCTCCAAAAACTCATTTTTATTACATCGTTAGTCCTCGGGGACCAATTTGGCAACATCTGATAAATATCAGGGACTGTCAATGATTTTTACAATAAAAGGTAGTCTGAAGTAGGGTTGCCAATTTCTGACATGACAAGAAACACGACCTGAGATCGACGTTGAGGCTAAATAGGGTTTGGTTATAAATGGATCGATACAACTAATCTGTTTAACATTTGGGTTGAAGTCCTCCAATTGCAACATGTTATATACAAATGCGTTACTATACTTTTCAAAAAAATGCGCCTAGGTTACTGAACTTTCATTTTGTTCCCTTATGTTACTGAACTTATGGAACATGACATTTTGAGGTCACTAAACTTATAAAAAAAATACATAAATATTACTGAACTTGTAATGACATGACATTTATGTTACTTAACTTATCAAAAATGTATGTTCAAGTCACTATGATTAACATTGAAATTATAGAAGAGCATGTCCTATAAGTTCAGTAACCCAAGTGAACAAAATAAAACTTACGTAGTATATTCAGCACATTTTTTTGGGAAGTTTATAAGCATAAACAAGATCCAAGCAAAAGTAATATCGAATTCATAAGCATTTATATTCACAAGTTATACTAATATCCTCTATATATCATATCACAACCAAACCAATAACCAACATCACAGACATATAAAACTCAGAAACATTATCATTATTATTAGTAAAGAAATGTACCAAATCATTTATGCGAGTAATACGAATACAAGGAGTGTTTGGATCCTTGGGTCCTAAGACCCTCACCTAGTTCTCTTGACCCTCTAAGTTGTGTTTTTGATAGCTAACTATTCTAACACTTCTAGCACGAGTTCCTGTGGCCAAATGGGGTATATATAGGCTTAGGAACACTTGGGGAACAAGTAGGAAGGTATATGATCGGTTTAGGAGGCTTATTAATGCATATTAGCTTATCAGGAGCGAAGTACAGCGCACATACTTTCCAAAACCGCCGTACTTGGTGTATTCAAAGGATTTTTCCCGCTGGTGAAAAGTGCGTCGTACTTAAGTGCAAGTACGGCATACTTGTGTTCTTTTTCAGCTATTGGCACAAGAATGAAAGTCGTAGATATTTCTCTTAGCTTTCCGTGGCCGCTTGAATCAACTAAATCGGAGTTCGTATGCTCAACTTATGGCCAAAACAGTGGACAGGTGTCGGGAACCTTTAACTTAAGTTTGTTTCTTCATTAAGCTTCATTTCTTCACGTTTTCTTCCACTTCTTCCACGACACCCTGCAATATCAAATATACTCTATTAAGTATCAATAGTTCATATAACTCATCAAAAAAATATATATAAAAGCACAGATAATGCATATAGAAATATGTATAATTTGAGCGTTATCAACATGTTATGTAAAGTTACGGTTAATAAGTTTTTAATCGAGGAAATCGTTTCTTCCACATAGCTACTACAACGTCACTTCAGGTATGAACAAACTTTATACCGTCATTAGTTAAGTGATCAAAGAATTTTATTTTCTCCTAAACTTACATTTTTAAGTTTGACAAAACATTTTTCACAAAAGTATTTTTGTGCTTTTAAAGAAATGTCTTATTAAGAAAATATATTCAAAATTCAAATATGTAACAACTATATTTCCCCCCAAATCAGTTAAACTTTCACCATATATGTTTTCACCACGTCGGAACAAAAAGAGGAGCGTCTGTCGGGACGGTCCCTTAAATGGGCCGGCGGTCCCTTACTGATAAAGGACCGTCGCATGTTTAAGGGACCACCAGCTCCTTCCTGTCGTGTATAAATACTAAACTATTCCTTCTCAGAAAAACAAGTCTTCCACACATAAAAACTTTTTGTTTCCTTTTTCTTTCTTCTTTGATTACTATAACATGTCGGCAGTGGCGAAGCTAGAAAATTTTCAGTGGGGGGTCGGGATCTAAATTTTTTTTTCCTAACGCTATTTTTCGGGTAATATGTTCGGGTCGGTGATTCGATTCGGGTCGGGACAAAGTATAAATCTGTCTCATACTAAACCATTTCACACACATTCTCTAAAAAAACCAATAACCTAATTGAAAAAGAAATTATTAAAAATAAGTCCAAGGAACATGACTACAATTGAAAAAGAAACATGACTACAATTTTCTTTTTTCTTCGTACAATTCACTCTAAAAAAACTAATAACCTAATTGAAAAAGAAATTATTAAAAACCAATAACCTGGTGGGACTTGGGAGGAGATGAGGGTCGACAATCGACTTCGAAGGGGGAGGGTTTGTTCCGTTATTATTTATTATTATCATTTTTTTAATGGGATTTGGTTTATTAATGGGCTAAGTAAGTAAGTAATGGATTTTAGTTTTGGATTTGGTTTATTAATGGATTTTAGTTTGGGTTGGGTAGATGGGCTTATGTAAAATGTAATGAATCAATTTTATTGGTTAATGTATAAAAAAAATTTCACAATTAAAATGGGGGGTCGAAACCGAATATACCGAAATTTTTCTACACGAAAACTATATACCCCCTACATCGCAAAAAAAATTTCGGGGGGTCGGGCGCCCCTCCCCGCCCCTTAATAGCTGCGCCATTGCATGTCGGTATATGTTTATAAGTGATTTCTTATTCATATCAAAGTGCAAGAGAAGAACTCTCGACGTAGATGAAGATTCGAGATGTTATAAGAGTCCACACACAAACGTAACAAGTGTTACGGTTCTAGTCTTCCCTCTATTTTCTTCTTGTAAATATTGTAAATACTTTCGACTTGTGTGTGATTCGAGGATGGAGTTATGTGTGTGAACTTGGAAGAAGATGAAGATCTAAGAAGTCTTGTAACTAGATTAGTTCTTGTATTTGTTGTGAGGAGAGTGGTGTCCTAGTGTGTAGGTTAGGACTTAGTGAAGTCGATGTGTGAAGGCTTGGATTGGGTGATGATCCAAGTGTGTCTTTGTGTGAAGGCTTGGATTGGGTGAAGATCCAAGTGTGTCTTGTGTGAAGGCTTGGATTGGGTGAAGATCCAAGTGTGTCATATGTGTGAAGGCTTGGATTGGGTGAAGATCCAAGTAGGACAAGAGTGCTTGTTCGTGTGTCCACGTGGGCCTTGGAGTAGATTGGTTCTAGCTACGATTAGAACTCGACATTCCGCTTAGTGTCGCTAAACCTTGTGTAAGCTTGTGTACGGTTTGCTCCGCCTGAAGGAGTGTGTTGATATGGTGATTGATAACTCTCGAGTGTGGTACTCGGGGAGTGGAGTAGGACGAAGAGTGAGCTTCGTGCCAAACCACTATAAATCGCCGCGTCTATTTGGTTGTGCTCTTTCCTTACTCTTTACACTATTTACTTGTTTGCATTCATTTGTAGTTTAATAGATATCACATAACAAGTAAAATTTAACAAGTTTGCAAAAGAATATTAACCGGACCTAAAAATGGCGAAACGTTTTAGCAAGTAAAAAGAAACGGTGAAACTATTCAACCCCTGTTAGAAATATAAATATTCATATGAAAGACTCGGTCACCCCGTGTATCTATTTAGCATTTATGTAGCTCGTAGGCTTATTAGCATTAGTTTAGTTATCGTAATATTAGTTTAGTTAGCGTAGTATTTGTGGAGGACGGACGGGTCTTTACTCACTGTACACCCGATCCACAGCCCGCAGGAGGACGTTTAGTATGTAACTATAAATACCCCTCTCCACATGTGGAGAGGGTTGGAGCTTCCATTTCATTAATCTAACATTCCTCATTTTCTCTCATCTCTTTCTCTCTCTAGGAAATCCTCCCAACTCTCTCTCTCTCTCTAGTTTTCTTCCATTAATCTAACCATAAACACAAGAACCATACATGCTAAGATTACGAATATCCTACAATTGATATCAAGAGCCATGGTTAGATCTTAGGGATAGTTTGCTCTTGAATTTTCAGTTTGGTTCTTGTGTTTTATTTTGGTTTGACTTGGTTTTTCTTGCTTTCTTTGTTTCGTAATGTTTGTTAAAACTGGTTCGAAGATAATTTTTGTCAAAACAAATCCTTCTTTTGGTTATTTTTCTTCTTCACGTGGGTGTCCAATTTGCATGACTCTTTTCATTTATTAGCAAATTGTTGAAGTTTGTTTTTGGCAATGATATACTAGTGGCTGAGTTTTGGAGAAATTGTTGAAATGTTCTAAGTAGCGAGTTGCTTTTCTGTTTTTTTTGTCTTACCAGCGAGTTCCTCATTTTTCTAAGTGGCGATTTGGTTTTTAGCCAAATCAGGAAAAAGACAGAAATCAAAGAAAGTGACAATTTTGTCTTATTGGTAGCGAGTTGCTTGTTTGTTTTTAGCGAGTTGTCTCAAAACTAGCGAGTTGCTAGAACAGTTCAGAATGGCAATTTGCCTCAAATTTAGCAAGTTGTTCTAAATTAGCGATTTGTCCATGACTAGCGAGTTGTCCTTCCAGGTTCTTGTGTATATCGATTTGCCATCATTCCTTAACATTAAAACTACAAATTAAAAGGAAGAAGAGGAAGCTGAAGACACATCGAAACCCACTCCATGAACAGATCCATCAATAATTCAAACAACTTCAACTAACACTTCTCTTTGATATCCGTATAACATTACAAGAAAGTACTAAACAAGATTGTTTCATTCTTATTCTCATTCGGTCAATTAACAAACAAGTAAATGAAGACAATATATCAGTTTGTGTGTTACGAGTAGAACAATCCCTTCAATATCTCAACACAACTCATCATAAGACCTACTTTGAAGACTAAGCGTCATTGATAATATTCGAATATTTTTAAGAAGGAACAAAAACCAAACGGGTTTCATTCAATCTTTCATTCGGTGTTTAAGAAAACGATAACAAGATAAGGCAACCAAAGATCTCAGATAATCTCTTCATATTCTAATCGATCCAGTTATAAAAGGAACAATAAGAGATTTTTCGTCATCGATCTATAAGAAGGAACACTTCTTTCTTAATTTTCAAATCTTTTAAGGAAAGAACAAAACCTAAGTTTCAATCTTCCCTTTATTCGTTTTGTACAACACAAGAACAACAAAAGGACAACACACAAGAAAATCGAAGTAACCTACCCATGACTGTTTGGTAACCTCGTGAATACAAAAACTTTGTTCATCATGGGTTACTCGTAGCAAAGTAATCATTAAAGGTTTATCGTCATCTTTGTTGTTGTTCTGATCAAAACAAAGAAAAGGTATGCTTGTGGGTTATTGGCGGTGTAGATTAACAATAGATAATTGTATTTGTGACTTGTGTTCGGATTGATTTGTGAATCAAAGGGTCTATATTTTTGTTGTTTGTTTTGTTGAAGCTGCGTATCACAAGAGAAGCAGTTTGGTGATTGTGTTTTTTTTTGGTTGGGTTAGAGTGTGTAAGATTAGGTTAAGTGTGATTAAGAAGTATTATATAGTCTGATTTTAGGGTATTAACATTGGACCTAGATTTGTGATTATTTGGGCTTTGATATAAGCTGGTGGGTTTTGCTTGGGCCGTGTAATAACCGAGTGTTGGGCTTTTGATTATCTAACTTGGACGTGGGCTTGAACCAGTTTTGGTTGGGCTACGGGTTATGTTGTAATCAGATTTATTGATAATTGAGTGTTGAATTATTGATATATTCTTGGACCATGTTTTTTTGTTGTTTGAGCTTCAATATTCCGAGATTGAGTGATATTTTGGGTTGAGATACTTTCGGGTATAATTTTGGACAACGGTTTTGGTTGAGCTTTGTTAATCCAAGTTTGTCTTGAATTATTGGTTTTATTGGATATAACATCGGGGTCTATTCGGATTTCGATCATACAATCATCACGCTCATCAAACGATCAACTACTCATTTTTCCGTTCCAACAGTTTCTCAAGACACACTCAATCAATCATTGACTCACGGTTCTGTCTTGATTTTGTAAAATCCCGCGAAAGATTCTATTTTTCGGTTTAAATCATAGACTTGTAAAATCCCGTGCACATTCATATCATGTCAAATTCTTCGGATTCCGTCATATCTGAGATACTCAAATTGTACGACATGAACGATGAAAATAAAATTTCCAATAAAGTACAACTTACAAACGTTTTTGAACACACAAACGTTTTTGAGTCAGATGTTGCTAATATGGAATCTTTGTGCTTGAATTCACAAGAGAGGGAGTTTCTTCAGCCACTTAAATAGCCCGATAATGCAAAGGACAGTTGCATAGAATGTTTTCGACAACTTCATTCACAGCTCTCGGTACTTTTAGAGGGAACTGGATTCAAGATGGGATTCGAACATGCATTTGCAACACTCTTTGGTCAAGATGTTCAGACTTTCACAGAGACAATGATTCTTAACTTAGATCAATTACAACAACAACTTGACCAAGGGGAATCTTCCAATATTGGACCCATGGCTGCCCTTTGTGTGATCAACAAACAACTACAAGTGTTCATCGATTCGAAATTCACTATGGATTATGACTACGATAGTCAGATGACGAAAAAGTGTTTTGCTGATCACACGGGAATCGAGGTTGACACGTTCCGAGACACTCTCCTCCAATTCATGGGTAATGTGAAGAGGTTCATTCATAACAGAGCACATCATCAACAAGGTAGTGATACTACGGTGGATAAGCATGATACAAACGACATCTCTTGGACTTATACTACTCATGGCGTTGATATTAATCACAGATCAGAAAATGTCCAAGTTCCATCTGCTGAGGTACATGTCACTGATCAACATGATGTGTTGTTTAATGAACGACAACATACTGATCAAATTAAACCCACTTATGACACATATTTGTTGGAGAAGACTGATAGCAATATCATTTCTGATTCAACGAATATGAATCATAAAGGGGGAGAAAGTGATCAGTATGCTGAACATGATGATGAATCAAGTTCTTTGTTTACGGCTGAGACTTTCAAATCAAATGATATGGTTGATAAAGAAGTGTTTAATGAACTTTCAAACAAATTTCTACAACTTGAAAAACATTGTATTTCACTTGAAATCGCAATGCAACAAAAGGAAGAAAGTTTTCAAACTAACCAACCATGTAAAAATCCAGAACTTCCTGATTTCCGTTAATACTTTATTACTTTATGATAAACGATTTAAAAGCTCAGCTAGAGGCCAAAAACTTAACGATCAACAACTTGAAAAATCAAATTACCAAGATGCATGAGATGTATAATAGTGTGAAGGATAAACTTGACTGTGAAGCAACTGAAATTTGCAACGTTAAATTAGAACTAAAAGTGGCTGAATTACTTTTGGAAAATGAGTCCTTGAAAAGGCATCACATAGATCTAAGAGACTCTATCAAAGAAACTAGTACTAAGACTTTAGAACAAACAACATCTTTGATGGTCAAAAATGATGAATTCCAAGCTCAAATTCTGGAAAAGGGTTTTACAACTGCTGCACTAAAAAATGAGGTAGGAAAACTAACAGGAAACAGTGTGAACACTAAGTTTGCAAAACCATCAATCTTGGGGAAACCGGTTTTACAATCAAGTAGAAACCGTTCAGTTGTTAGACAACCGAATGCGGTTAGATCTGAACGTCCAAAATTTTCAAAAACTCGGTTTGCCTCCCAAGTTGATGCGAAACAAGTTTTGACAAAACCAGTCACTTCACATAATTTGCCTAAGAAAAATGCCTCTGGGTCTGTTAAAGCTCAACAAGTAGCTACACCTACACCTGACTCTTCTAGGATAAGTTCGAAAACAGTGTCAATACCGAGCGTTAAAACTCAAATCTCTTATGATATAAATGACTTGTACAAGAACTATGATCTTGAAAAGGCTAGGAAAAGGGCTCTACTTCAAAAGGATGGAATCTTAGGTTCACGACCTCATAGGATGCCTTCTAGCTTATTGCAGAACTCGGCCAGTAGCAGCAAACCAAAACCTGTGAGCACTCAACAAACAAATAGGAATTGTCTAGTGTCCAAGAGTAGTTGCACATCGATTAAAGCGATTCCCGTAGCAAATCACTCTAATAAACCTAGACCTTTTTCTGAATCCAAACACCTTGTTTGCTCAACTTGTCTGAAATGTGTTTTTAAGACAAATCATGATAGTTGTGCTACAAAATTCCTGAAGGAAGTGAATACTTGTGATAAGGTTCTACCATCTAAGACTAGAACTACAACAAGCCCGTAGAATTAAAGAGTTATACTCAGAAACCTGGTAGGCAGATTGATTTAGAACAAAGGTCTTCTCTAAACAAGACTTCCACTCTACATGAGAAACCAAACACTCCTAGAACTTGCCTTAGGTGGATACCGACGGGTAGAATTTTTCAGATTGTTGGTCTTAGATGGATAACTATGAGAAAGATGTTCACTGATTGCAAAACCAAGGTTGAAAGTGGGACTCCAAATGATATATATGTTGATTTCACTAACCCATATAAATGCAAACAAACTCTCAATGTCAGTGCAGGTAGTCTTTACTTAAGTGCAGGTACATCGTTCAATCCTATTAAGGAAAGACTCAGAGTTTGGCTGCCGAAAAGAGTGATATATCATCAATCAGGGGTTAATGAAGCTCAACTTTGATGCACATGACTATGACGTTTAAACACTTCAGTTTAAGCCTCGTTCTTCATCGATTATGACGTATGTTCACATCAGTTCAGGCCCTGTTCTTCAATGAAAAGAAAGGTGTACGATTCAGTGCGCCTTATCTTCGGAAGAAGAGAAATCTTCTTGGTTTTGACCATTCTCAACTACATGCTTCATGCTTTCTCCATGTTCGTTAAATCATCAAGTGGATCTACTCATCTTTGATCGAATTCGTATTCACTTGCTCAATCAAAAATCGCAAACTCGTTTGCAATTTTTGAGGGGGAGAAGGGTGAATAAACTACATGATTGACTGTATTCTTATTCACATGCTCAATCAAAAATGGCAAACCTAGTATGCAATTTTTGAGGGGGAGAAGTGTGAATAAACTACATGATTGATTGTATTCTTATTCACTTGCTACTCAATCAAAAATGGAAAACCTCGTATGCAATTTTTGAGGGGGAGAAGTGTGAATATACTTCATGTTGATTGATGTTGAAGAATGGTTATACGACTCTCCTCCAACACCTAATGTTCTACTTTCTAAGGATGACTAGGAATTATGTATGAGGAATACTTCCATGCTTCAACGAATGTTGATCATCTAGTTTCTGAAGCTCTTACTTTGGTTCCTACTGACTCAACTGGTTCATATTCCTCAATCTCCACTGATCAAGATGCACCATTTAGAAGTATTACTCAGACTACTCAAGTAACACAATCTCCAGTTACTCCTCAAGGTGTTGATGATGACTATCAGAATATTGAAGTTGCACACATGAATAATGATCCGTTATCTGGTATCCCTTTCCTAAAACCAGACTCTGAAGAATCTCCTTTTTCACGGAATGTTGTTCCTCCAATGTGCACTTGGTAAACCAACCACAAGATCATAAAGGAAAATGTCGGCTAAGAATTTGGACATGGAATGTCAAGTGATCACGGAGTTTATTTGGTATACTTTATTTGAGATTGAAGTTGACTTTTACAATGGCATGATCTTATTCTATCTTGAAGTCGGGGTTGGTTAGATGCATGACTTTCAATGATAACTTGCTCGTGATTAAGATTTAAGTTGAAGACTTGGTTTATCTAGTTACCAGCATTCGGGGTGGATGGTCGAAGACCTGGTTAACTATCACTTTAAGGAGTTACGTTGTAGTACTCAGTGTCACACACAGGAGTTGTGGATAATCGCAAGAGGTGTTATTGTCTCATACTTTGATTGAGTATTGAGTACTTAGAGATTTGCTTGGAGCATAAATTCTCTACACCGTTCTTCCAACATTAGTGCAAGCTTAAGTCACCAGAATGGGGAATTTTACTTCAGCTTCAAGTTAGATATATCGGGTTTACTTCATCAGTGGTCACTTCAAATAGCCTACATAAGGGTTGGTAAAGATATTCAGACAGAGTTTTTGTAGCAGTTGATTCTCACAAGATTTATTTGAGACAATTTTGTTCTCCTCTCAAGATTTCAAGTAGATGTGCCTATAATGTGTTGTTGATTCTGAGGTATCAAAACCAGCAAGGGGGAAGGAGACATACATCTGAACGCTCAATGAGTACACGTGATGAGCTTTATGCTTCTTAACTGAAGATATTCCGGGAAGACAAATGTCACAACCGCAGAGACAATCAGTGTCTTAACTCGTTTTTCTGGTGTATTATTCCATCTTCTTGGGGGAAGTGGTCTCTTGATACTTATGGTACGTATTACATCAGCTTTCAGTGGGATGAAATATGAGAAGAATAGTTGGAGTGTGAGATGATACTGCTTATCAACATCTTCTTACGAGCTGATATGATTTATGGTAAAGTAATTCCGGTTAAGGTTTCATGTACACAATGTTATGCTGATTCCGAGTGATCGGAACCATCAGGGGGGAGAAATGTGTACATCAGGGACGCACAACAGGTTCACGTGATCAGACTTAATCATCTATTCTGGTGTTGATAACCGCAGAGATGATCAGTGTTTCAACCTGTTACTTTGGTGTCATTGTTTTGACTTTTGTTGGGAAGATGTGTACACTATGGGCTTTTTTACTATGTGAAAGATAACTGGAATGCATTTGGTGAGATGAAGATGTTGATTTATTATTCCCTTGAATAGACAACTGCTCAAAACCGCAGAGTAATGTGTACATCGGGGATGCACAACAAGGTCATGTGATCGGGCTTAATCATTTATTCTAGATTGATAACCGCAGAGATGATCCGTGTTTTATCTTGTTACTTCGGTGTTATCGTTGTTCTTCAGGTTTTCGAGCTTCATACAATGAGACTTTTGCATCACTTCAACTAATTGGGGGAAGTGGTCTCATGAAGATGATTTTCGGTTTGGGGGGAAGCTACCAAAGCATCACATTGGGAAGGCACAAATTCATACGACTATTCAGGAGCTTTGAAAGCTTTGGTGGTGAATGTTTAAGAGATGTTGACTACTGATTCCTACATGTGCGAAACGATATCCTCACTTTGGTATTCACATCATCATCTTCTTAAATTGAATAATATATCGTGCACATACGTTAAACCATAATTTTTTTTAAATATCTTTTTCAAAACAAAAATAAAATATATACAAAATTTTCAAAAACTACAAAAAGAATTTTCTTTCTCCGTGTGCAAACTTTCTATCCTCAAAACTATGTTCCTCCATTAAATTAAATTTTACTTTGCATTGTCATAATGGAACATGTTTTGAGGGGGAGAAAATTTTCACAACATCATGAAGCTTACACACCTTATCATAATTCCTCAAGAAAAATTGTTTCTTCATCATTCGAATTAAATTCAGACTAACAAGTTTCTTCTTATCCTCGATTATTGTGAGATTCTAATTTCTTCATGGTTGTTGACTAATCATTCCATAAAATGTTTCAAATGATAACACCAATCAAAAAGGCATAATCAGGTACTAGGGTTTATGTAACAATCGATTGAAGCATTTCCCTTTGATGTGTTTTAGTCTAATTAATTAGTTCATATAGCCTTAGAGAACACTAAAGAATTCTTGATTGGATGTTTGCTCGATTAGAAACAACATAGGTTTGAAATCAAGTGACTTAGGGTCTAAGATGTCAATGTCTTTGCTGCTACTACTAGGGTGTTTGCTTGTACAATATTCATGAATCATGATAATAGCATGCATGTAAAGTCTCAAAACATAACCCTAAACCATGATAATANATTAATTAGTTCATATAGCCTTAGAGAACACTAAAGAATTCTTGATTGGATGTTTGCTCGATTAGAAACAACATAGGTTTGAAATCAAGTGACTTAGGGTCTAAGATGTCAATGTCTTTGCTGCTACTACTAGGGTGTTTGCTTGTACAATATTCATGAATCATGATAATAGCATGCATGTAAAGTCTCAAAACATAACCCTAAACCATGATAATAATCAGAAAATCTCGAGTGAAAGAATGAATTAATCTGTGATCTTGTGTGTTAATTTGAGAATTCTGTGCACTTAGGAAGATTTAGAATGAGTTTTTGATTCTCCAGTTTGTTTGTTTGTGCCTGGTGCATTTTCTGTGAGCAAGTACATGTCATCGTATTTAAGTCAAGATATGTTTCGTAAAAAGTTCAACTATTGCCTAAATGTTTAGTGTGAAACATGTTTTGAGGAGGAGAAAAAGTTCAACCATATTATTCATGTAGTTGCATACTTTAGTTTGATTTCTGATGCACCAATCTCTCATGAGCGTTTTGTAATTTGTAAAATCAAGTAAATATTTTCATGAGAAGGATGAGAGAGGTCAAAGCGGCTAAATGTGTCAAAAGGCCAAACTTGAAACAGGTTTCAAATGCTGAGAAACAAGCCTTTCAAAATCTTCGCACTGTCGCTTTACTCCGGTAAAGCAAGTGTGGAGACCAAAGCGAAGTCGTTCAAATTCTGTCAAATTTTCAAAATCTGAAATGCTTTCGATGTATTATAATAATGACTTTGCTTTCGTAATCTCAAATGCCGGAAGATTTCTACTTATCACAAAAACAAATCTTCAAAATGAACCCATGTGGTTCAACTTTAGAAGGAAATCTTCTTCTTCAGATTTTAAAACTCCGAGAGAAACACCGGGTTGCTCAATCAACTTTTCAACGGAAAAGGAGTTTTAAATCTCCATGGATTCCACGAGTTATGTCTAAATGAAACACCGGTTTTCAATCTTCGTTGGAATTCAATGAAAGGAAAGTGCATCGCTAAATCATTCTTTAAAACCAAGCGTGCACTCCATTTTGTACATTTTTTTTTCTTTTCAACAAAATTGTAAATAGAAAAATATAAAATCTTCAAAAACCATAAAAATCAAAAAAAAATTTGATTTTTCTAGGCATGTCTTATGGCATCGATAACATTTACGGACCTAGAAATATCATTCAATAATGACATGGATCTTTAAATGAAGTTCAAACAGAAGTTCAAAATGTTTTCAAAACATGCCTAAAATGGCTTGTTATTACTTCAGATAGCAACCCGGTTTTTCAAAATGAGGAAAACACGTCGCCAAAAAGACGGTTGTTCCTTGAAAAAGAGTGACGTTCATCCAAGCGTGAATTACTTTATATTCATGCACCCTCGATCTAATGTACGCTTCAGTGACAACTTTTGGAAATCAATCAGAATTAAATCATTACATAAAATCACTCAATCAATGACAACTTTTCAAAAATTATAAATGGGTCATAGATTGAGGGGGAGAGTGATTTCTAAACTTTATAATATCATCAAAACGCAACACTTTGTACATAATAAGCAATCAAATAACTTGTGATGGTTATGTGTCAGTTTGAGAATTTTTCGAAGAGTTTATCGTTAAAACTTCAAATCTTTTGTAAACTCGTCAATTCTGACACATAACAACCTCCCTCAAAGATTGAGGGGGAGCATAATTAAGTTCCTTTTATCAGAAAATATTAAAACTGAACGCATTTTCTCCCAAAAGTTTTCTAACTTATATAAATCAATTAAGATCCAAAATCTCAAAAGGTTTGAAATTTTTGATCAGGGGAGAGAATGTGATTTAAATATGAAATCTGATAATCAAATGTGATCTTTTGGACTCAATAATAGGCTCTCTCATATGTGCTAAACTCTTTCGAATACCGACGCACATATTAAGGGGGAGCAAAAGGCGTTTGTGGAAAAATACCAAAGACCGGCCATTTACTTTAATGCACGGAGTTATAAGGATGGTTAAGGTTAGGTATGAGTTCCCATGATCCACCAGAACCGGAAGGATCTTCCCATGGACAATCCTCTAGATAGAATAGAAGTCCTTAGGAATGATTGAAAAAAGGAGAAAAGTGAGAAAGGGAAGAGTGCCGACTGAGATAGAGCTAGGACTGGAACAAACCCAACAAGGTTCTAGTGATGAAGTCTCGGTAAGCACTGAAGGGGTTGAAGAATTAAAAAGAAACGTAATGAGAAAGGGTGAAAAGAAATAGCCCTCCAACTATTCAACCTTAAGGCAGAAACCGGGTTCAATTCATATGCTATTGGTGGTTACTAAGGTAACACCGGTATTGAAGACAAGACGTCATGGACCCAGTGAAGCACTGCACTAAACTTCCTAGCCACTCAAGTTTTCTTAAAAGGACCTGTTTCATTCTCACGGGGAACCCTGTGCAATGTATCGACCGCTCATTGCGAGCCATGTTGGTACCTAAACAGGAGACGCCTCCCCAGTCTCTAAGAGCGGATCAAAATGCACAATTGAGTCTAGAGCCAAGAGATCATCCATAAATCTCGTTAGGACACAATTCTAATATGCTTACTGTTTCATACACTGTGGAAAGTAAGAATATATTTTTAGAGTCCTACGCATTAACCTTGTGGTATTGGCAGAACATCTGAGTGATATGCAATTATTCACAATGACGATGGAAATCCTTCTAGAGCGAACGTCTTTCAAGCTCTTGGTAGGTGACATGTGAGATCCGGCTTGGATCAATGATCAAGTGACAACTAGAAAGCAACAATGGGGCGATTCAATCTTGAATCAAACTTGTTCCAGGATATAGATTGACGGATGCTTTTGTAAAACCTTTCAATGTGCTTACCAACTATCTTTCAAGCACATTGATTGGGTATTCTTTCTCAAACAAAAGTATTTTTGATGGAAAGGTGATTCAAATTACAAAATTCTCGTCGTGTCTAAAAATGTTTATTAAGTGACACGCGAGTGATTTATATAAATCAATTTCTCATCAATCAGTGAATATCAATTCACCGATTCACTCTATCGTGTTGTCTGCTTTGAGACGTTCCGGTAAGAGAATATGCTTAGTATGATGATTCCGAAGTGGATTCTTTGGAAGATTCATTACTACAAGCTGGAAATTCCTGTCAAGGAGAGTCTTCTTTAAAAGAGATTCTACCTGATCACAGGTTGGTTTTTCACAAAACCGGAGGGTAGTAAGTCCTCACAGAACGAATGAAAAAGCCATATTCGTTCTCTATCTCTATTGCTAACTGTTTTATTTCAGGAACATATAAAGATGGCGATGGTAATACCCAACTCCAGCTGAATCGTGTCATTCCATACCTCCTGCTCACACTGCCAACTCATTATGAATGAAGATCATTAATGACGAGAGACTTGCAACAATGAAAGTTGAAGAGACTAACAACAACGTTTCCGCAACTCTAATGAAAAGTCTCCTAATCCAGAAGAGTGTGAGCACGACGGTTCAAAAGTCACTATTCCACATGAAGGCGATACAACAAAGGATGAGCTTGGAGATTTACGGTGTTAACACTTTACAATGTAAAAATACTCGGGTTGACCCCAAACCCGAGTTGACCCGAACCTGAATTGACCTGACCCGAGTTCTAAACAGGGTCGGGTTCGGGTATGTTTTTTGGAGGCTTGACCCGAGTTGACCCAACCCGAGTTGACCCGAACCCGACCGGGTCAACCCGAATGACAGCCCTACTTGTGATAAGGTTCTACCATCTAAGACTAGAAACTACAACAAGTTCGTAGAATCAAAGAGTTATACTCAGAAACCTGGCAGGCAAATTCTATTAGTGGAGTACTCAGAAACAAGCCCGTAGAATCAAAGAATTTGTCACCTTTAGCCATCACAAAAACCAGCGACGGAGCCAGAAACAAATATGACCGGGTGCACAAATTTTTTGACTCGTAATATAATAGAGTTAAATAGTAGATTAAAACGAAGATTTTTTATTTGCATGTATACCAACTAAATAATACTAGAGACACATTTTGATGCACCGGGTGCATTTAAGATACACTTAGAAAAAATCGATACTTTTTTCAAAAATTAAAACTGTATCGAAAAAATCCATAGGGTGCACGTGCACCTGCGGGCACCCCCTTGGCTCCGTCCCTGACAAAAACTACTCATTGGTTTGTTATGTCATGAAATTCTATTAGTGGAGTACCTAAAATTTTCTAGCCTTTGAGCTTTAATATCTCTAAAGATATACATAATGTTTATTATTATTTTCATGAAAAATCCAAATATATCTCAATTCTGAGAAGACAATAAATGTAATGCTTGAAAATTGAAATGGCGTATTTTTGTTTCTAGTCATTTATTGGATTATGTAAAAATTGTGAGACATAAATTGTAGATCATTTGAAAGATTCAATAAATAAATATGTAATGGTGTCCTTAAGTCTAGTTGAATTGCTATCTCATGTTGATAAGACGACATACTCGTAAATTAGCATCTCATAGCCCCGCTATAATCTTGAAAGGTTACCGTTATAATTAAGTTTATATAACTTTATAGAAAAAATACAATTTGGAGCGCAATTTTACACCGTGTGATTAGTTTATCATGCTTAATGATGAGTTTAATGCTAACAACTAACAAGATCTAGTTAACAGTTTTTAATTTCTTTAAACATGCATTGCCATGCAAACTCTTTTCTGTCATTGTTGATTTTTGTCTGTTCAGGTGTTCAACAGCCAACGCCAAAACATAACTTCGCAATGGTTTTCTACTTATTAGTAACCACTTAATTTTTTAGTAGTTTTTAAGTTATAGGATTGAGTTTTCTCAAACATATAAATGCGTTTTCCTTCAATTTTCATAAAAACACTCTAAAGACCGTCCGAGATTAAATGATATTGGTCAACTTTTAATAACAATGAGTAGACCTTTTTAAGTTGTTGAAAGATTTCGAATGACTTGTTTAATGTGTATTTTGTATTTATCGTAATACGATAAAATAAGTAAAGATGCTTAATGATAGCAGTGATCAATGAACCGATTGTCGATCGATCTCTGATTACAATTTGAACACATTTAGTTGTTTATCGTGTCATGTTAATTAATAAGACGACATGATTATAACAAGTCATGAAAGGATTAAGCATGGCATTATACTTTTCGTAGGAAAGATATATAAATTGCGATGCATATTCACTCATAATTTAATTATAAAGTAAAGTTAAAAGTTTAACAAGATCTACTCAGCCTTTGTCACGAGGTACCCAAAATTATGTTTTGGACGTTTGCATATGCAAAAGATTTAGCGGTCTTTAGTCAATGTCTCCAAATTCTTTTACCCTTTTCTCTAGAAAAAGTGTAGAGACAATTATTGATGAATTGATTCTCGTGTTTATTGTCTTTTTCGTGTCCTTTTAAACGAGTAACTTTTTATTGGGTGATCCTATTCCCATTGCTCTCTTTTTACCTTTTTTATTTGCTATTTTATTGACAATACAAAACAATTTTTGATGGTTTTTTGTTATGTATTTTACTACTTCCTCCATCCCAAATTATAAGTTCATTTTTATTTTGTACAAAGTTTAATAAATTTCCACTAATTAATCTATTCACCAATAAAATTTCTTCTCTCTCCACTAAAGTATCTTGTGATTGGTTGAAATAAAAAAATAGACAAGTATTTTGGGACACCCAAAAGAAAGAAAATAAACTTATAATATGGGACGGAGGAGTATTTCATAGTAGTCTCTGATTATTGAATTAGATTTTCCCTTCAATTTGTTTATCATCGTCAAGTAATTTGTTTTTTCTTTTTCTTAGAGAATTGTATGTATAAGATTATACTTAGAGCACTAGGCGTTCATGAGTTATAATGTTCGTATTATAGTAAAAAGTGTTGTCACCTCAATATTTTTTTCTTATAACTCAACACAAAAACATTCTCTTTCCATAACTCGTTATAGGACACTCATAGGCCCTGTAGCTTTTTTTTTATTATTATTATTATTTTTCATTTGTTGAAATAAAACAACATATTTCATTAAATTAAAAATAATGATACATTTAAAAAAAATACAATTTAATGATTAAGGTTCTATAGATGCTCCACGATATCTTGTGAAAGGTCGTTGTACACTTTCCTATCCCGAAGTTCTTTGTTTTTCCTTCGATGTATGTCGCATCTTTCGACCCAAGTACGTTGCAAATTCGGTTATAGAGAAACGCACGATTCGTTAAATTTACTAATTGTGGATTCTTTTAAATATCATGTTATGTAATATGATGTGACAATACATGATTCTTTGTAGCGTGTTGATTTGGTAAGCATGTCCGGTTGTTGTAAAATTCCCCAATGACTATGTAGGACTCCGAAAGCTCGTTCAATATCTTTTCTTACACTTTCTTGAACTCTTTTAAACTCCATTTTTTTCATCCCTTGCAATGGAAAACATTTTGACAAACATAGACCATTGAGGATAAATTTCATCCGTTAAATAGTAACATTTTTCGTATGTTTTTCTATTTACTACAAATGGAGCTTCCAAACGTATATCGTCAAGAAGGTCATCAAATAAGTATGAACTATATAGAACATTGAGGTCGTTATTTTCTTTCGCAATACCAAGACATGCATGCCAAATCGACAAATCATATGACGCAATGGCTTCAAGCATTGGAGTCTAATATTTATGGTCATACATTTTGAATTGCCGGTATAATGCGTTCGGATATTTTGTCCATTCTAAATGCATACAATCAATGCTCCCGAGCATTCCTGAGAGTCTATATTTTTCTTCATGCAATGCATATATATGTCGGATATCATTTGAATCGGGTTTTCTTGAAACCTCATCCGTATAAAGTATATATGCATTTAATGAAGTTTTGTAAACAATCACGTGAACAATGTTCACCAATTTGCAAGTACTCGTCAAATGCATCGGCTGATTTGTTGTATGCCAATTGACGTATGTACGATGTACATTTCATGATAGGACTTAAACGATCAAAAGCATCAGTTCTTTGTTTTAAAAAAAAAGAAGTATTCGGAAAGAAGTTCAACATCGTAATTGGTAATATCATTGACTATTTGTTAAAAGTTTTGAACTCATACGATACTTTTGCCTAAAATTCCTCTCAGGGTATTTATGTGAATTGTTTTTGTCGCCAAAATAATCATCTAAAAGTCATTGTTCCGCAACCTCTCGTCCACGTGGTATGTTTGTCCAAGTATGAGGACCCGAACTCTCGACTTCTTGATTACTTAAACCTTGAAATTGTTCATAAGCTTGAAAATATCGCATATACCTATCCGGATCCTCTTGAAAGTAAAGATTGTAATGGTCATAGTTGTTGGGATCCATAGAGTTTTTTTTAAGTTAATAAAAGAGAACATTCATGTAATTTTGTGGTTAAGATATATAATAATTTGTAGCATCGAATAATATTACAAAAACTATTAAGAAAATGACATTATAGTATAATCTAAGGATCCCAATCCGATTTTACGATTTCAATCTTGCGAAAATGAAAATGATTCTGAGCGGGATCCCGATCATAAAATCCTTGGCACATACCATTAGGAAGATATCTAAAAACACATGGTAGAAAGAAATACCATTTTCTTTTTGTTTAAAAGAAAACTAAATGTCATTTACAGGAATCAAAGATACTTTTACCAAAAAAGACCGAATGTAAAAACTCTTTTCACATATATCCATAAAAAAAATATCAACATATTCTGGAAAAAAAAAAAAAAAAAGAAAAAAAANAAAGAAAGAAAGAAAGAAAAAAAAAAGAAAAGAAAAGAAGATGAAGGTATATTTATGGTGTCATATTTTTAGGCATTGAGACGGCCATGTATATAGCTTCACAACCGGTTACTATGTTAGAAGACGCACCGTGGTATTACTTTGGAAGAGTTTTACTTGTTTAGAGTTTGTGTGACGTTAGTTTTGACTTTTGAGCCTTGTAAATATAGTTGGGAGAAAAAAAAAAAAAAAAAAAAAAAAGGAGTTTTGTCTCATTACATATATCATTCACTCAATTATTTCTTACACTAATTTCAAAAAAAAAATTATTTCTTACACAATTCTTTACTTCTGCTTTGGATTTTATTTGTTTCACAAATATTTTACTGCCCTATCTCAGTCATATTAGTTTTTTTAATACCTATTGGTCTTCTTTTTATTAAAAAAAACAACACTACTTGACAAATTTACACCTATGAGAGTAACTTTACGTTAGCCTTTTTTTTTTTTTTTTCTTTTTTTTTACTAAAATGTCCAAAAATAACCGGATATCATGGCACTAATGAAAGGGAAAATTCCATAAACACCCCATCCGTACTATGACTCCACCTTAAATGCCCAAATTTTTTTATTTTTCTCCAAATACCCCAAGAGGAGATGGTCGCCCCTAAAACTTGGGCGGATGCTATAACTTTGTGACATGTGTCCCTATACATGGCCCCACTATGTACTTTCCTGGTAAAGCTCACAGTATGTACTTCTTGGGCGACTGGGCCCGCTATTTTTTGGGCGACTTGTTTTTTGTCTTTTTTTGAAAAAAGTACATTTTGGTCCTCTTTGTTTGCTTGTTATTTTATTTTTTGTCACACTTTTTCTTTATTTTTATAAGTAAAAACAAATCTCATACAACTTATATCATTCACCCAACAAGATTCAACCATCACTATCTCTGGTCACACGACCTCCGCCACCACCAACACCCACCACCACCACCACCGACACCCTACATAAAATTGTTTTACCATATCTTCAATTATAACCAGATCCACCACTCCCAATTCTATACATCCTAATTTAACCATAAAATCCAACTGCCACAAAATACTCATGTTGCACATTCTATGTTCTAAAATTACAATATTTATTTTGAATTTTACATATCCTGCTTATGCATATAAAAAATCTTAAAGTCATTTGCTACAATCCAAAAAATTACTTATAAAATACTCCAAAAAATTAGTGTATATATTTAAGTTAGTCAAAGTATCTCCTTTTCCACCATGCTTATTTGTGGAACATCAAATAAATCATCTTACCAACCCACCACTTTCACCATTTACAAAGCTTAAACAAAAACCCTCAATAACATCTTAAACACATATTTAAAAAAAACCCATCATCGAAAGATCTAAGTTTTGCTTCATTACAAATCCATCATCGATCTTAAAAAGTAATAACGAAACAAAAACCAACCTGAGACCTTCTCAAAGATCTGGACGCCGAAACCCACAAAGAAACAACAATGGTATGTATTTGTGATTCGTGACTCACATAACCCAGAATCAAAAAAGCCCATCCACATGATACTGAAGGGGGGAAGTCGGGGAGGGTTTCAAGATCTGGGATGTTGGGAAAAGGTGGTAGTGAGATTGATGATGCGGATCCGTTTTTAGAATATCAAATGCATTGACATCGGCAAATGGGTCGTTATGGAGGATCCGTTTTTAGGGGAGGAGTGCACTTGATATTCGAACAGCAGTGGATGGGCTGCTTTTTCATCATATGATTTAGAACTGTGGAAATGGGTGGTTATGGTATTGGTTTTGATATGTGGGAGATTGTGGTCCGGATAAGGGTTATTGTTTTTTTTGATTGAGAGGAATTTTGTGCATTTAATAATAATAATAACCACAAGGTCTAAAAATGAAATACTATTTTACCGGGTGCAGGATGTTCCCCTTTACCCAAAAAAAAAATGAAATACTAAGCAAACAACAAGGACCAAAAATGTAGTTAATAATTTTTTACAAAAAGACAAAAAAATACAAGTCGCCCAAGAAATGTGGGTCCCAGTCGCCCAAGAAGTACACACTGTGAGCTGTACCAGGAAAGTACATGGTGGGTCCATGTATAGGGACACATGTCACAAGATTATAGCATCCGCCCAAGTTTTAGGGGCGACCGTCTCCCCTTGGGGTATTTGGAGAAAAATAAAAAAATTGGGGCATTTGGGGTGGAGAGCTTGTACGGATGGGGTACTTGTGGAATTTTCCCCTAATGAAATGTCCAAAAAGTCCCCATTATTACACCCTAGTACATTAATGAAACAAATAGTCTAATAGGAACACTTTAAAGTATAAAGTATAAACAATTATTCCTCAAGATCAATGATTCTATCTAGACTTTTGTCTTCACGACTCGCAAAATCATTTTTCAACTTTTCTCGTTGTTTTTTGAGATCGGAATCGTTAAAAGTTTTGTATTTTGATTCTGAATGTCTGAAATTTCCTCATAAAGAACCTCAAATTGTTTGGTTTTAGGAGTCATATATTCATCAAATTGTTTTTATAACTGTTGTTCTCGATACATTAATTTTGCATAACCAATTTTAACGGCATTTTTCCCTTCAATACTAATTTTAAAGACCATTTCATCTATTAAATAACTGAGATCCAAACAATTTTTCCGTTCAATACAACTATACATGCATGTTGTACAATTAACTTATGCACCAACATATATATTTAACACCTTCAATTAATGTAATTATTAAAACATCACTCAATGCAAAAATACCATCAATAAACCACATGATACAAATCAAATAAGATAAGAATAAATTTTTAAATACTTTTCTCAAACACAGTAAAACATTTATGAAATAAGCACAATTTATCAAAAAAGAATTAAGTGACATGTACTATTCTTTACTATCTACTTTTAACATAATATAGTTTGTTATTGTTTGAAATTATAAGAACCTAAATTTCTCATCTTCTATAAAGTTATTGTCACGATAAATATATTATAAAAAAAACTTAGTTTGTTAAAAAATTTAATTACAGTATATCCGCATGTATGCGTGAGTACCCTGGTACTATTATTAATTTTTGTTTTCCCACGTAAGCATGATATCTTGATAGGATCACCATATTCTGTATCTGAAAGATATACGTAAAACTTTACCGTAGCATATACACGCGCGTGTTCAAACTTGAAATTATATCCTAATTAATATCAGTTTCTTATAAGAAATACACATTAACTACTTTATCAATGTAGATACGACTTTATTTTTTCATTTATCAGACGACACACAACAGGATGAAAAATATACTATGATACATTGATTGAGTGATTGACGTACGTACTCTAGGTAGTTTAACGGGATTGTCAACTAATGGTGAAATTTGGATTTACGAAATTCAACTCACTTATAATTAGAAAGCAACAGCTATATATTTAGATGATACCACCAAGGCAAAACGTACTATTTAAACATGGGTTTGTCTAACGAATGACCATATAACATTGGTTAAATGATTTAATATAAACTACCTTAATTACATGTGATTTTTGATTTAGTGAGCTCAATGTTTCTTTTTTTTATGCATCTAAATCAATACCCTATGGGCACCCGTTACACAATCCTTTAAACATATCTCATTTCTTTTGATATGATAAACGAGTGCAGAAAAGTAAAAATGGTTAGATATGGAAATTTAGTTATATAGATAACCAAACAAAACGTTTGCATAATCGCATATAAACCTTCAACATGTGGATATCGTATAACATAGAAATTGCAATGAGACAAAATTATAGAAACCAAGCATTGTCCAAGATTGCAACCATTTAGTTATTTTAGAACTAGACATGTATGTGTGCATAGCGACGGAATCTTATAACTACAATTATAGTAATATTTGTGGTTAAGTGTTTCATGTAAAATTTAGCAATAGATGTTTGCAAGTCTTCATTATCACCCGAAATGATAACAACATTATACAAATTCCAGTTTAACAAATAAGGATTGAAATATGGATCGGGACTAGTGAATATTTTAAAAAGAAAAAAAAATGGTAAAGATTAGGTAATTTTAGAAATAATATTACGTGACAACATTTGTGGCAAGACATAAGGGCATATTAGTAATTCAATATTTTCTCTTTATATATAGTAGAGATAGAGATAATAATATTAATTGAGATTGAGGGTATATTAGTAATTATACTTTCTCATTTTGAGTGATTAATTAAACACAATTATACACTTTGACATAATATGAGATAAATAGACATGTTAGAAACAAGAATGAGAAAATTATGTGTACGATTATAAAGAAAAATATATTTGAGTTCATTTTCACATAAACTTAAACCGGGTAAAACCCCACTTCTTTTGAGAAGGTTAACGTTGCACGCCTAGCAGGATGCCAGGATTTAAACTTGCAATCTCTCACAATTCACTTGCCACCCTCGATGGTTTATCGTATCTAATTTCCGGAAAGATTATCAAGACTCAACCATAAACATGAATGAATGTGGAGCCTTGTAAGTTGTATATATTGAATGGTGCGCAAAGCGACTACACACATAGTCGTCGGTGACATTGAATTTGTCCCTACTACTAAATTTTCCATTTTTGGAGTTATATACTAATGGCATTTTGGAACTATATATATATAACACGGGCATTTTGGAACTATATAACACATTTTCATGTCGATCGAGCAATAAGTTAACTAAATGCTTAATCATTAAGAAGCTAAACATACTGTGAGGGAAAAAAAATCGACAAACTCATGAGTAACGAATTTATGCATATATGCGGATGCACATATATAGGAGGTCGATCTTTGGATTAAAGAGCTAAACGTACTTGCTAGCAAAGGCAAGAAAAGTATTTTCCGTACAAATAAACCAATAACACCAATATGCCATTATTTGTTGTTTAGTTTAACTTGGATAATATAATAAATTGCAATTTGCTCTCTACACAAGCTATATTCAAGTGATTTCTTAACTTTTATAACTAAGAGAAAATAATTTAAATAATCATTTACATATAATGGACTTGACAAACTAACCTTAAAATGACTATTTTGAAACTAACCACAAGTTTCGCTTTTGATTTGCTAAGGGCATCCACTATAAGAGGTTCATGAAAAGGTTTATAAATTTTGAAGAGGTTTATAAATTGAGTCACCATAGTGAGGTGAGGTTTATGATGACATGGAATGAAATAGGTCTAAGTTTATAGACCTTTTCATTGCAACTAAATACATGTAATTCATTTAATACCTCATTAAATTATAAAGTTTTAACAAGTTTAAGCATAGTGATAATAGATTTATAATGAGAAATTTAAGAGCATATGATATGGAAATTATATAAACCTTTTTAAAAGGTTTACCATAGGAGATGCTCTAAGAAGCTATCGAAAACAATAAAAATGGAGTAGTGTGTAATAAAAACAGAGGCGAGGATCGGTTCGATCCTCAATCCATACAAAAATGGCCGGGATCCTCTGGAAGCAGCCTTTTTACCTTCGGATAGGGGTAAACTGTCTACATCTTACCTCCTTCGTACCTTTGAAAAACGGGATTGGGTATAGTTGAATTGATTTTGATTTGCATAAAAGATATTTGTACACAATATTCTAAAAGGCTAGATCGTAGTCTGCAAGACTGTAACATTTCTATTTTCGTTGGTTTCAGTAATTTGTCAGGTATTATTGGCACGAATTATCAGTAAGAGAATTGTAAACCATCATTTCAGCTACGATGGATGATTCATGTAAACACTTCAGTGAAAAGTTAAGCAAAAACTATTTATTTCATAAACGCTTTTTGTAAATTTCTTGACCTATATATTCATGCCTATGGTTCACGATATGGATGAACTTTGCCAAAATAAACAAGCCACAAGAACAAATTTTACAATTTAGTCGAAAGACTATTTTCATGATTTAAATCAATAAAGGTTATATCGATCCTTAATAAAGTAAGTAAATAAAAAAAAAAGAAAAAACAAAAGATTCACTTTGCATGTGTATATATACTAGACCAACCACACAACCTATATGCCACTCAAACAACAAAACAAGTGTGTGGATTTGTGTGTGTGTTTTAAGACCAAGAATCTCTTTCTCAAACTCTCCTTCAATGGCATGCTTAAACATGCAAGTCAAAAATGAACAACAAGGAGGCTTCATGGGCCCAAGAATATCATTCTCAAGTGATTTCATTGATTCAAACAACCACCATGAATATAGTTATAGAGAAGCTCCTGTTTCTTCTGATTTCGAGTTTTCGGTGCCAACTCTCTCTTCAAATTCAGCAGATGAAGTCTTTTTCAAAGGCAAAGTTCCACCAATTAAGGAGAAAGTGGTGACACTAAGAGATGAGCTTCTTTCAGGTCATGATGATGATGATCATAATGATAATCATCATCATGGTGTGTTCCACAAGAGCTCCACAGGATGGTGGAGTCAGAGATTCGGACTTCGAAAAAATGGCAAAAGTGACCATAAGAATCTTGGAGGGTTAGAAACCATTGATGAAGCCAAGATCAAACCTAACTTTAGTTACAATCCAAATTTCACAGGTTAGCATGCATGCTTTTTCTAATGTTTATATAACGTTTGAACAATCATATTTAACGTGAAGAATGTGTAATATGAATAATTTTTTCCTTAGTAAATAGTAATTTTTTTGGAGCGACGGAATTTTATTAGAACACAAATATCTAGCAAGACTAGCAAGATAATAATTGAACTCATAATCTAATTAGCTTTCTAAGGTAGCATACACAAACAATTAAACACTTTAATCTTGTAACTAAAATTTAGAGTCTTACAAAATAATTTACTATTTTATGCAAACATCTAATGTAATATTCTTGGATCAGAATAATTTAAGACATGGTGTTTTACGGTTAAATGAATAAAAGTTAAGTGAGTTGAGTTGTCACACTCTCATACCCTACTCAATAGAATTATTAGTTAATGCATACATTCTTTTCCATAACGTTTTATATGTCTCTATTATTTACGATAGGTTGTGGTTCATGTCTCGTTAAAGACATTTGTGAGATAAGTTGTATAAGTGCGCTAAATATTGACGTTAACTGAACTTATTATATTTTGCAGGAAGCAATCGATATAAGTGAATTAACCAAGGGGGAAGTAAGGAACTGAAGCTGTTTATTATTGGGGGTGAATGGGTTTTTTCTTCTATTTTTAGGAGTATTTTCCAAGCTAGCTAATTATTATTTCTAAGTATTAGTTTAAGAAATTGATGTGTGTAGAGAAGTCATTTAACTGTTTGTATTCTGTACAAATGTTTGCAGTTGAAGGAATTTTCATCCCTTCTGTATCTCAATTGTTGCATTTTTATTTTGTCAATAACTATCTATGAAATGTTTTATGACATGCATTTTTAAAAAGGTACACAGTTTTTGGTGTATTAAATCAGACATACAAGTATATGTATATTGTTTTGCATGGTTAAGTTAACCTTAAATATATTCTAAGCTCTTCAAAATCAGTATGAATTATTTACGATTTCGCTTTTTAAAATGGAGGGAGACATTCTTTTCTAAATGTATAATATTTAAAATGGGGCAATGAAACTTGGATCTTGTTCAGATCTCAATATGAATAAGCACTAGAAAAGTATATTGTGATTCATGATTTTTGGAGTTTGTTCCCTTGGACTACTTGGAAAACTATTGGAGCAATCTATGGAACAATCATGTTCCTTTCTTTTGCTAATATCAGAAATAAAATATTTCTATATTTTACTTAAATGATTCATGTATAATTATCATCCTTTCAATTCAAATAAAAAATCGTTAATATATCACTAATCTACAAGTACAAACTAAGAAAAGGTAAATGATCGAGATAACTAAACATGCGACCAATTTTGTGTTTTATTAGTTTGCAAAGAAGTGAGTCATTATGCTATCACGAACAACATGTTGCCATGCAAATTTAAACATATAGTTAGACATACCAATTATGTATGTCAATTAATGCTCTTAACAAAATACTCTAATTCCTCATACAAAATGTTATCGAGGCGCGGTTTGTTTCTTGGTTTCTTTTCGAGGTTCTTAATAATATGTTGTCTTTCTTAAAAAAAATCTCTTAACAAAATACTTTAATTCCTAAAATTATTGTTCTTAAACAAAAAATAAAGCCTAGAAAAATGAAACTAATATACTGATAAGAAACAGAAAATTATCTTTAAAATAAAATTAATAACAAAAATTTTAAAAAAAAATAATAATAATAATAATTTTGAAACAAATGTAGTAGCAAATCTTCTGCATATAAAAAAATTAAAATAAAAGTATAGTTAGTATTGTGAACCTATAAGGCTATAACTAAAACTAATAACAGAATGTTATTATCGGTCAAATTAACTAATTTGTTTACTTACCATTAAGTTGACAGAAGATGTTACTCCTTTTATGTAACCGCTCTCTCTCTTTGTATTGTCTTGCGAAAGTAAGGTGGGGGCAGTGTTGAGAGGCTTTGCCGCTGGCAGACATAAAATGGCTTGCCTTGCCACTCCACACCGCAAGACCTAGGAGAAGATTAACAATGACTCGCATGCAACAAACTGGAGGGAGTTAAAAACAAATATCAGCCGAAAGCTGCCTGGACTTTACATGAAGTTAAAGAGACAATTATGTATACTTGAGCCTGGATAACAAAAACATGATCTGATGTATGCAACACTAGCATCATATATTGTTTTGTTGGACGAAATCTAGAGAAGTGTAACACTAGCACAACATTATTCATGATGAGTCAAAGTCACATTGCAAGACTAGTTGCAAACTTGGAACTAAAATAAATATTTTATATATGATAAGAACATGTGCCAAAAAACTCAAATTACAATTTAGCAATTCATAAGAATCAGTTAGACATAATACATGAAGCACAAAATCTCCTCCACGCACTCGGAAACGAACATCTAATATCAGACACCTTGATAGAGGGGGCATAGTTTATACTTGTAACTAACTTGGGGTAACTGGGGTAACAAAATTTCAATGGTCAGCCGCTAAATAAGTTTCAAAAATAAATCTCCGATGGGTGTTGTTTAATGTATATCTTATATCTCACTTTTATACTGACTCCATAGGTACAGCTCATCTTCACTGTCATGAGATTTGGTTGGACTCTCAACTGCAGGAACATCAGGTTCCATATCTTTAACTTCTTTTTCCAACTGTACAGGTTTCGTTGCATCCACAGATTCCTGTAAAACCAACATGATATTATGGAAAACTAAGGTTATACGGACCATGGAGATAGCAGTTGACTACTGTATTCAGAATTTGTATATCACTACTGAACTCCACATTGGTAAAATTTTTAAAAACTAAGGAGGTGGGGGTCATACATTGATGTCATGAGTAGGCAGTCCCTCTTCGTCATTCTCGCCTACAAGATTCATTGGGTCATCTTCATCATATTCTTCTGCCTGAGCCTGTTTTAGTCGCGCAATTACAGCTTTAAAATAACAAGTACCTGAAAGAAACGGCATAACAAATATTGCCAAAATAAGTACAACCACAATTTAGTCACTCATCACAAAGAAGAATGTTATGCCCGGTTTTCCATGCAAAAAGTATTAGACATTTGACCATAGATGCATAATTTTAAATCTTTAATATATGTTAAATTAGTAATCCTTCGTCGTGTTCAACTTCATACAAATGTTTTATCAAGCATAAAGTCAATCTCTTCAGATTCTGTTTCCTGTTTCCTTTTCACAGTTCAATCTTTTTAACTGTCGATATATTATGATCCTCTAACCATATAGCAATTACAATAGGAACTTGAAGGTAAATAGTATTTTAAAAATACATTGCTTGGTAAAAAGATGGTTGATGTAGATATTACCTTCAGCACGAGTTGTTAGAGCATCATTAAGCCTCAAAGGTTGTCTGCGCTCTTCTTTTTTGTACTTGGCTTTTATCTGTTCCCGAGTCCGCCCAGGGAAACATTCTTTAATCATTGATAGATCAGTCCCAAATTGCTGAATAGCCTGCAAGGTCAGAGGAATTGAACAGTTGCTGATCAATAGTCTCCCAAACTGTACTATTACTATATACAACCATCTAAACCAATTTACTCAAAAGTTTAGATTTAGATTAATATTATAATCATATATTAGTTTCCAATCATAGTTAACACAAATTAAATATTAAAAAACAATTGCATAAAAGGTGTATTAGTCAACCCCACCTGACCCAGATTGTTTCATATTTCAACCCGTACCAGTTTTTTCTCTTTTAACATGTAACCCAACCTGCCCATTTTTCCACCTCTGCTCAGCTGGGATTATAATAGATTCTGTTGATGATAACTGAAGCAAATAGACACTCAATAGTTTACCTCATAGAAGAGTTCTGTATCTTGTTTTGTCCATTTCATTGCCTGTCTTTTTCTCATGTGTGTTCCATAATTGTAGTGTGTTGCATTTTGTGCCACCACCGAATTATCATGTCCATCAGCTGAGCCCTCCCCATGTGCATAAGCCTCATCTTCATCAAAAGGGTTGGAAGAGCTACTCGCATTGCAAAACCATGTAGCAATTACTATGTGTAAACTCAATAGTCAATAGTACTAAAACACAGAACTTAAAACAATGTGATGACAACAAATGCCATAGTATCACATTGCTTCATTATAAAAACTGACGGCGTCGGTTACCGAGACTCAGCAGTACCACTTCTATGCATGATCACAATCATCATTCTAAAACCACAAGACATTCTGAGGTGAAAACCTAACTATACAATAGGATGAAAACTCACAAGTTGCTTGTGGAATGAAGAACCAAATCCACAAAGTTGAAAGAAAATTTTACAAAATAAATTCAAACAAATTAACTGTCTGTTTGAATCTTCTGCCAGAAAATAAAACAGACATTTTCAGGAAATAAAGTTGGGAGGCAGCCAACTATTGCAATGGTTATCCATCGAATCAAAAGTCAATGAACTCCAAGATAAGGGAAGCTACCAGAAAGATGAGAAGAAACAACCCAGATCTCAAATATGAAACGATTATTTATAAATATGACATTTGAGCACAATGTAATTAACAAACACGAGCACATCCCTGCCCAACTTTAGTACCTTTGGTTAACTGCAGTTGTTCCCGACGTAGATGCTTCCTTTCTCTGCAGAAAAGTAAATAAAGACCACTGAGTATCTAAGAAGGAAAAGCAACAGTTTAAGCACTATAAAGGAGCTAAACAAACTTAATTCCGAATCCCTCGACCACTTCATCCATTATCACAGTATTAACTGAAGGTCTTTGGCCTAGCGGTATGTGAGTGGCCTATCAACCAAGACACAGTGGGTTCAAGTCGCAATGGAGACATAGTGTTGTATCAACTGTATGAATACATTCCTTAAGAAAACAAATATAGTAAATATGATCTATAATGAATCAGAATAATTACACTTTAGTCTTTTGGAAATAGAACATTATACAAGGAAACAATCACATCTTTGAAAATTTATTATTATACAAGGTGCTATGTAATTTCCAAAACATTACACAACATGATCTAACAGAAGCCTATAATTATTACAGTACATATTTGACACCTAAACACTAAGGTATGTTTTTGATCAACAAACTTTCGCCCCCTCCATATTACCATGTGATTAAGCACCGAATAGAACTAAGGTATGTAAGCACCGAATAGAATATTATTTTGCAGTGCTTATTCCAGTAACATTTTGCATGGTCTACAGTGAATCTATATCCTAGTCATGCAAAAGACAATAGGGTGTATTAAAGAATATGCGCAAGTATAAGATAAAGTGTTATATGATACGTATATCAAGAAGCGAGACAAGAGATGGTAAAGGTAATAACCAATCACCCTTAAGAGTACGAAATGTTCAAAAAAATATAAAAAATAGTATACCTCTAGCCGCTCCTTATGCTCCCTTAGCCTGATTACGTCCCTAATAGGCACGTTATGCATATGCAGCTCAAGCTCATCCTCAGGGATTTTAAGCAATTCCTGGTTTACTGTATGAACAGCAAATAGTTAATATGAGTCCTAGCTGTACCTCGAACAACAATCAAAAACTAATGTTACCTTGTCTCTTATTTCGTTTAGTGCTGTGAATGAACTTCTTTTTTACTGGTTTAGTTGACTCACTTGGTACCGCCTCACCAGCCTTTTTACGCTTTCTAGCAGGTTTTTTAGTTTTTTCAAGAGACTTCTTTGACTGACTTCCCTTTCTTTCTTTTAATGATTGACTTTCTGGTCCACCGTCACGGTCCTTATCATTGTTAGTTTCATTCCTGTGTATTAAGTCATCACCATAACCCTCATCCTCAGGCTCGTCTATGAGTTCAAACGTTTTATTTGATCGCCTTTCTATTTTCTCTGAAGATCTACCACCTTCATTCCCATAAACCATTTTAGAAATCTCCTCCAAATATATCTGTTCTACATTCAAAGTGTAATCAGAGATAGTCTCAGTTGGAACCGCATCAGTGGCTCTGATAGATGATGCACCAAGAATTTCATCTGGTGTAAACATAGGAACTTGCTCGTTCTCCATGTAATCAGTTTTAGATGGGTCTAAATGAATGTTTTCGACATGTTGAACGGAACCTACATCATGTTCACGAGTGCTAGCAATATGTTCCAGTTTACGAGTTTGTGCCTTGGGCTTTGGCTTATATTTTCCAAATCGTGGCCCTATATTGAAAATCACCAGAGTAAAGCAACTAATTATCAGAAAGAATATAATGCGTGATTGTATATAGCATTAACGTAAAATGTGGGTACCTGCACTAGTTTTTGAGTGAGCTATGTTAGGAGGCTCCCGGATGTGGGTGATTTCTCCGTTGTCATTATAGATAGCAGCTTCCTCCCCAGTTAAAGGATCTATCTTGGCAAGACTATCAAAATTTGTGGAGGCATTGACATTGTTGGTTAAGCCAGGTTCTATGGGCCCCTCTTCTATAGTATCATCACTGGAAACATGAATTGTTTGTGTCTCTGAGCATGGTGGCAAATTTACTGCATAAAAAACAGGATTCAAAAATAAAGTTGACATATCACAACACTTGCATTTTGTCAGGTTGAATGGATTAGTAACAAGTTTCATAGCTATACTTTTACAATTTATATGTGGCCAGCGCATATCAGATTTTGTAAAGCACCTACAGCAAAACGGATATGGCTCTAGGATTACAAGTTTGGCGATTTCAATGTTGAATTTTGGGTGCATCCAATTCATATCCAACTTGCGTCTATTGATTCCCGATTAATCCAATTTTGAAATTGAGAGGTGTAAGATTTATACGTCAAATTAATATACCTTTATAGATAATCTAACACTTGTATCACGAGATAACACATGAAAACTTATTACCCACTGAGCCTCCTCTCAAATAACTTACTGCCCCATAATCACCACAAGTCCATAATTGACATCATTAGCCCCTCATCTGTGGTTCTACCAAACCTCATTAAGGTAACAAAACCACAGATGAGGGGCTAATAATCATAATATTACAAACAAGCAGATATCACAGATAAGATGATTAGAAACACAGACTGATTTGTAGACTGATAATAAGAATAATATCATAAGTGTCCTTATCATTAAATTCAACAGAAGTAGTGTTACATAATGTGCCTTTCACTGACCTGCTGTTGTTGTAGATTCGGGAAAAAAGTCATCAGGGGAATTCATCGTATGAAATGATTCAGCTTTCTGTGTTCAATCCTTAAAAAAATCAGGCAAACATGGTAATAAAAATCATTAAAACGTAACGTAAATTAACCCACCTCTTTCTGTAACTTGTCAAAGGAATACTGCAAATCATCATTGATAGTTGCTGAAATTCGGTTAGCATCATTTCCAGGCTGTGCCTCTTCGGTTCTACCTAAAAGCTCATTGTCTGCAATAGTGGGAGCCTCAACAAACTGTGTTGCAGGGGTTGGTGCGGGTTTTTGTTCTGGTTGGGTTGAAGGTTTTGGTTTTGGTTTGGGCTTGGGTTTTAACTTCGGTTGAAACTTTGTACTAGCTTTCACTGAAACAGAACAATCAATGAAAAATACAAACCACCGTTAAAGCATCATACAAAAGGAGCAAAACGTAGATAGGGGAAGAAGATGGGGAAAGAAAACAAAATAATGTACCATTATTTGCATCATCGATTGATATCAAATCATCCAAATCAAAATCCATCTTGAGCTGATAAATGAATGTCTGAAATTTGACAAAAGTGATAAATTACTAGCCTTAAATAGCATATGCAAGCTTATATTTTAGTTCTACCGTGTTAGATTTATTATTCACGTAGGGTATCAAATATCTATGAAACAACTAATGGATTCTAAGATTATGGTCATATGTCGTTTGGCTCATGTATAGAGAATGAACTCTTACGTCCTAGTTTTTGTTAAACTCGTCAATTCACATCCAATATAAATATAAATCAACCAAGATCAATCCGATTTTAAGGTTTATCAAACTCCATTACCATGAAATAAGAATCATTTTGTTACCAAAAGCGCAAATCTAAGCTATTTTACATCCAACCAGACAACATTATCTAAACAGTAAAACAAATTTCAACGATAACAACATATCACCTTCTAACGATGCTTTTTCTAAGCTAAAACATTAACGAAACCCAACAATCAACGGAAAGATCTCATTGTCAGATTTACAACATAGCATAAACAGAACTTGTATATCGAACTCTAAGTAGGGCCTGATAATGAATAACTTCCAAAAATGACTATATTAAACCATCGCCCATCGGCATGCCAATGAGCTAATCTGTTTTTTTCAGCTGCAACAAGTCCAATAATCGCATCAACACATACTCTCCTATAAAAAATACATGACAATCTCGCAAACCTCAACTAGTCAACCTTATTCCTCAATTCAGAAAGAGAAATGACAGCAGGCCTAAAGATATGACTAAACTTGCGTGGGACCCACTTCTTTCACAAACCAATAAAACACTTGCTCGCAGGTTTAGTCATCAAATTAGTTACACTTTCCGGCCTCACAAACACTACCATATAAAAAAACGCGAGAAATCAGATTTTTTATTTTAAAAAATCCGATCTTTAACACCTATCTAGCATCACATAACACAATGTCACCCACAATCCCAAAAGAACACAAACAATACACAAACACATTAGGGGGGTGTTTGCTTAAGCTGATTTATGGTCTTATAAGCATATCTGTTTTCGGCTTATCTTTCATAAGCTCAATTTTTTCAGCTTATTCTTAAACTTGTGGGCTTATTATATAAGCCCATAAGTCCCAACATAAGCCAAAAAATAGGGCTTATGAAAGATAAGGCGGAAACAGATAAGCTGATAAGGCCATAAATAAGCTTAAACAAACACCCCCTACCCACAAATAATAAATATTGGCTCAGGCATTTTATCAAACACTTGACATACATTAATAAATAAATAAAATAAAAATCAACTAAACAGAATCATCAAAAAAATAAAAGTAGAGTACAGATTCGTGTATATATATCTATTCAACTTTAGGGGGAAAAAAAGGTTTAACAGTCTAGGGTTTAATAGTTTGTAATGATTTATATAAATATGAAGAAGAAGAAGAAGAAAAGAACCGAGTGAATGGATATCCAAGAGGTGAGGAGATGAGGGGAAGAGAAACCAATGGCGCGATGACGGTTGCAACAAAAGAGGCTGCACACAGTGGCCCTTTTCTTTCTATCACTTTTTTTTTACAACTTGCTAGGGTTTAACTGTTTAAGTATTTAAAATAAGATATAAGTAACAGGAATAAGAAGTTGGCACAATGGTAAAGTTGTTCACTTCTCTTACTCAAGGTCATGAGTTCGATCCTGTGTTACTTTCTAATCCTTTTTTATAATTTTTAAAACTCAATTGGCATCTTTATTACGTATTTATCACTCTCCATTTTCTAACATTATAATTTTACTAGTTTCTTTTTATAATTCACGCAGTCATATCACTTTTTTTAACTTGCTAGGGTTTACCTGTTTAAGTATTAAAAATAAGATATAAATATAAGAAAGAGTAATCCAGTTCAAAGGAAACGCGGTTCACCTTTCTTGCTAGAGGTCGCAAGTTCGATCCGTTTTGGAGGCTTCTTTCTTTTTACGTTTTTAAAACTCAATTTGCTTCTTACTCGAGGTCGCAAGTTCGATCTGTTGCTAGGGTTTGTTATTATAATTCACGCATTTAACCTGCATCATATGATTTTTGTTTAAAAATATGTCTTATATTTTCAATAACTCATAAAAAGACATATAGATGGTCTATATTACAATGTTATTTGGTTAACTAATGACAACTCCGAGAATAACAATGAAGGCGGTATCATGTTTCATTGTTATTCTTGCCGTGTTGGCCAACAAGGGTTTGCAACGTTTGACCCAACAATTATACAAAGTTCTTGTTTGCTATTAATATTACATTCCGGTTATTTGAGAATTTACATTGTGTTAAGATACACGTTTAAGATTGTAGCTTAATAGTTATCATAACGCACTAATCAACCGAACAAACTTTTGTTGTTTTCAACATGCTTTTAGTCAGGTTTGTTTTTGTTATCAGTTGAGTTGGTATACAAAAATACATTAACTTAAATGTATAACCGCATCATATAAGTATGTATGTCGTTTAGAACGAGTAAACGAACGAGGTTTTCTATGTTCAAGTAATTTAGGAAAGGGGAAGCCTTTGATTTAAGTGTCCCAGCCAAAACCGAGTTATCACCATGACCATTTCTAAACCCTTTTCTTCGCCACTCCAAGATGTTTGTCTAGTTAGTTTAGAAACCAAGACTTCTAATAAAAATATCAATACACCTGACTGTTAAGTCTATTTAAATTTGTCAGCAAAAGGTAACAACCAATATGATAAAAAAAAATGCATACTATATTATAAAGCATTTGGGATATTTTTAAAATGGTAGTATTAAAATATTAAGCCAACACACTTATTTATTATGGCAAATTTTAATAAGTATAGTTATAATAATATTAGTTACAACACTTTAAAGTATTTTTTTAGACATATTTTAAAAAAGGTTAATTAAAAAATACAAAATAATTTATTTTAAAAAAAAATCTATAATATTTGAAAAGTAACAAATACCAAATAAAAAATAATTTATTAATAAAAAATACATGTTATTATACATATTATACAAATTAATAAAACACATAATGTAAAGATATTATTAAATCAATAGAGTTTCAAAATGCATACTAAACTACAATGTTTGATAAATATTATTAAATCGTAAAAGTGCCTTGAGAACCAACATATACACCTTTTAGATTTTTTTTGATAAGACTTACCGTAAAAACTAAAAGTTTTGTTTTATACCCGACATGATTCTTGAATATTTAAGTTTCATTTATCTTGACAAGTATTGTTTTTGTTTTACTTGTATCTTCTACCTATTTGGGATAAATATAATAAACATTGTTAATAATTCAAAAAAGTGCTAAAAAAACATGCAAGATGTATTTTTAGAGAATTAAATTTTCTGATGTAAATGATTTTTTAAATTCGCTATGGTGTTTTAATTTAAAAATAACTTGCGACTATGGTCCATTGTTAGCTACTTTTACATCACACCTCTATAATATACCAGCTACTGCTTTTGTATTGTCACAACATCACGTAGGTAATCTATAGTTTTTATATAAGTTAACTTGTTATTTCTTAAAATTAGATTCAAAACTAAAATTTTCTTCATCCGTAAAGTTATTGTATCATAAAATTTAAAATTGAAAACATTTCTCGTTAAAAATTTAATTGCATTGTACCGCTGCCGCAACGCACAGTACCCTCCTAGTAAATCTTAATGTTTCTTTAGCATAAGCACCTTAATGAGAAATGGGATTAGGCGATTAGCTGTTTGGCATCCTTTAAACACTTATTTTTAACTTCGGGGGGTGATCCGGATATATATTTATCAGTATTTAAAGTTTAAACAATGATAGAAAACCTTGTGTAGACCTTCTGAACTCCAACATATATATAGTACAAATATCATTAAAACAGTAGTAATATAATAAACAGATTCAATTAAACACAATCAACTAGCTACATAAACCAAATTACTAGGTCATTAATATTAATAGAGGTTTACTAATTTCAGTTTGTGAGATTAATCCGAACTAGTTGTTTGCTGAATGAAAGATCAACCAGTTCAACTATCTGGATTCTGGAACAATAACATATAACTTAACAAAAAGGTGACCATTGATCAATGACCTAACTCATTCTCGCATTGACAGATCTTAGTTTCATAAATACTTGTACTTGGTTAATGGAATCGCCAAACACTCAAGAAGATAAATATGCTTATGCCAGTAGGGGCCAACTGAAATTTGCGCAACATGATCCTCCAAATCATGCTACTATCTACCTACCTGATATGACAATCATGCAGAAAAACAATAGTTATAAACTTTATAGCATTCATGAAAAAAGTATAATCAATAGTTATTGAAATTTGTAAATAACCTGTTGTCGCTTCTCAAGCATCATTACTATCTTCAGCTTGATTAACTCGAATTATGTAAACCTTAATTTATATGCAATATATATATCAGTAACTTTCAAAATACAAGTTGAGCCGGAAAACACTAGGAATCTATAGTGATCAAGATTATATAACCTTAAATGTGTCCCATTTGATAAGTTGGAAAACTAGTGCATCACCATCAGCTAATTTATGAGCTTCAGCAAACCCTTTCCATCCACCACTAAGTCCTGTTTTCCTAGGGAGGTATTTTGCTTGCCATTCATCACCGTCCTCATCAACCAGTGTCAACATTTCATCACGTTTTGGAAGGTTCTGCTTGCAGAAATAAACAGGAAGACCCTAAGGACAAATCATAACGATAAATGTCAGATGTGAATTAGTAGCCTTCAATATTTGCTACTCCTAGAGTAAAATAACATATATGGGGTATAGCCCCTATTAAACGCACCAGCCAAAACCCGCCAGAAACATGGGATTGAAGCATTGGTTTTACAAAGCTTGGGAAACCTGGTTCCAAGGTGGAGTGCAGTTCATCAGCTCTGCCTGAAGCATACTCTCTATCTTCATCAGAGGCGTATACTCGACCTGATAAGTCCCTAACACGATTGCCGCCATAACTGAGAATATCGTCACAAACACAGATCATTGTTACAAGGTTATTCAAATCTCAAACCTTAGACTTCAGTGTTAAAAAAAGGTTTACCTCCTACGCCTTCCCAAAGGCTCAACTGGCTCCTGCAATAGCACATTTGAGTGAATATCAGCTTAATTATCAACTTAATTAATTATCACTTCGAATATCAACTTAATTATCACTTCGAATAGTCCGTTCGTACCATTCTCAGCGGTATTATACTGTTGTTTATGCTCTTCAAGATTTTACAAAAGCAGGTAAAAAATAGAAGCGTTCTTAAACAAGGAGGTTGATTGGAAGCCCATTTCTTAACACCCCCATCGTGTAATACCTCAAACATGAATACTTTGTGAAATTAAATACAAGCAGTTTATCTACGTATTGTTTTCAAAAATAAGTTGTTTTGGATAAGCTTAAATCCCTCCAGAGGGTGTTTGGATTGCTTAGATAAACTGCTTATATGTTTACTGCATGCCAGGATACTGCAGTTTATTAAGCAATTTGGAGTGTTGCCAGGAAAAACAATGTGTTTACATCATTATTTTATCAAAACAAGTAAGTAGATCAGGAGTTTGGATAGTAATCCTAATTCCCAAACACCTCACTTTGTCAAAAAAATGAACAGGAATTTCAAGCTTACTATTCAAACCTCACAGTCAAGGTAAATAGTAACAACTAAGCCACTACCCTCTCTTTTTAAACGCAAGCACAGAGTAAACATAAAAACACAGAAGCATTAAAAAAAACAAGAGTAGAATCAATGAAGTGCCTTACATCCGCCCTCATTCATTCAATAGCCTCAAACAAAAACTTTACTGCATCTTAGCGGGTGTTTAAAAGTGTTACAACTTATTATGTATATACATCTTTTTAAAGTATGTTACTTTGAATAAGCCTATCTTACTAATAAATAAACAAACACTCAGGTAGTTTTCTAATATCCAGAGGGTAGCTACGTATATGCTTCTCAGTTATCATAAACACAGATAAGAAGTTGGTCCTTAATGTTTACAGTAGTATTCAGCAGTGTGTAGTATGCTTATTTTAGAAAGAAATGACCAGTTTTCAATAAACAGCTTGGTACTTAGCAGAGAATAAGCAGATTTAGAGTGTGTTTGGGATTGCATATTTTAATAGCTTACTGGCTTATTACGTTTTCAAAAGCAAAAAAGCAACTAAGTGTGTGGATTGCTAGGTACTGATTGACTTATTTGCTTCTAGTTGAAGAAATAAGCATCCCCGATAAGCAATCCCAAACACCCCCAGTAAGCAATAAACTAAGAAAATGCAATTCAAAACACCCCCAATAAGCATTCCAAAACGCCCTTGCAAAACTGCATATCTTTTAAATCAGTACGCAATGAGCAGAAAGCGGGTTCAACAAACATAATTAGTCCAAGTTTCTAGCTTTTATTCCATTCAAACCCACAATCAACAAAATATACCTCTTTATAAACTTGTGGCGGCTTATCGGCAACTCGACTAGACCGTCTCACAGTCGACAAATCAACCGGCTTCCTTGGCCCCCTATTCACCTTCTTCATCTGCCATTATAAACCAAACATAAAAAAACACAAAACCCCAATAAATCTACTAATCGCGCAACAAAGCGTAAACGCTGTAAATACGATAAAATAAAAAGGAACATACAGGTGATGGTTTAGGAGTTGTAGTGGTTCTCAAAGACTGAGCTAAAACAGTGAGATTTAACTCTGCCATTCGTTTCTTGTTTTCTTCGAGTCGCAGGAGTCGTGTTTCTTCGTAGTTTATCTTTTTCGAGGCGACCATTTTCGTGGAGTTGAAGGTTGATTTGGTGATTAGAGGAGACAAAGATTTGGAACAAGAAGAAAATGAAAGATTGTGTTGTGTTTGGGCGGTTTGGTTTAAGGTTTTGAATTTTCAAAATGGGTTCTTGGAATTTGTGCAAAAACCTAAAAAGGAAAATTTTAAATACTGAACAGAAAAGAGTTAATTGCTGAATATATTGTTACAATAATAATGTGCATTTTGAGTAAATATTAAATTTCTAAATTTTAGAGATATGAAATTGTCTCAAGTTAAATCTCTCCTATTTTGCTGATTAATTTCATATATATCTAAATACAACCATTAAATGCATAATGTAAAAATGTTTTTAAAGCATACTTAAGTAAATATAAAATTCTCAAGAGAAATGCTAGACCCACTTACAAAATTCACATAAAAAATTCACTCGCTGACGTGTCAGCGGGTGATTGGTTTATTAAGAGAGAGAAAAGAGAAACTACCAGAAAATGCACCGATCATCCGCTGACACGTCAGCGAGTGAATTTTGTGAGTAGATCTAGCATTGCTCAATTTCCAAATATAAAAAAGAGAAACATAAAAAGAGGAAATACTATAAAATAGTGCCTAAAGCTTTTACCAAATAATGTTACGATAAAAATTGGTTTATGAAAAGGTGGATGTTGTAATAGAATGGCATTGATGCAGCGGTACTCCAATAAAGGGTTGTGTTAGTATGTGTTTTTATGTGTGTATGTGTATGTTTTGGGTATATTATTGTGGGTCGAGTTTGTAGTTTTATTTGTTCGCGTAAAATGTGATTTTGTCTTATTCCTTGTATAATCTTGACTTGGAGTAAATGACATCGAAAATCCGTGTCAACACAACTAGGAGTCTAAAGGTTCATCTTCTCATTCTAAGGCTGAGAGCAATGGAACGGAATAAATCGGTTGGTCGAGCAACACAACCGATTCCAAATCAGTTGTCCCCAATGTGAGGGAGTGTGCAAATATCGGTTGAGGCATTTGGAAATCAACTATCGGTTGTATTTCCAACCGATTTTAAACAACACAACAATCCAAAAACTTTACACTTTATAATTAAATGTTACCACTGTGGCACTTGGGTCATGTCTGATCGCCGGAGAAAAAAAGCTGACGTGGCAGCCGAAAACTTGGGTCATGTTGGGTCACCACTGTGCGCAGCCTAAGACTAGAGAGTAATGGGGGTGATCCCTCACAAGTGAGGACCACTACGAGGATGACCCTTTACGTGTGAGAAAGCCAAAAAGAGGAGGGAAGTGGTGACCCTCCACACCTCTTGGTTTTTGTGTGTTATATCGTTTTTTGTTTGATTTGTATATGTGCGTGAGGTATATTTGTATAAAGTGGATATTTTAATGAAAAGTTATTAGTGGTGACCATTAAAGTGAGAAGAAGTGAGGGGGAGGATGAGGAGCTGAGGTGGATAGTGATGGGGTGCGACCACTACCTCTTGTCTAAAAGATGTGCCTATTGTCCATATCACATATATATTATGAGCATTGATTGACATGTCTAATACTGTGTGTCAGCATCCTGTTGGTGACAACAAAAGGGTTCATTTCTTCACAAATCAATAAACAACTTTCACATCCATTTATACATAAAATTAGTCACACATTTAGGCATCCCAATCATTTTCATACTTGTCGATAAGGGATGTATTTTTGTGACACTCGATTTTTTGTTTTTTATTTTTTATTTTTATTTAAGGGATGTATTTTTGTGACACTCGGATTTTTTGTTTTTTATTTATTTATTTATTTATTTTTAATTATTGATTACGAGTATTTCTTAAGTTGCTTGGACTTCGGACAGCTATAAATATCGTGCATGATGTTGAATGTATCATTTTATCCATCTTATGTTTTCAGTCATAATTTATTTAAACTATAAAAATCATCTATGCGTTTTTTGCTAACATATGGATCACGTCATTATACTTCTCCTTGTACTAATGATAAAAGGATTTCTATTCCTACTAGCAAAATTTCATCAGCGCATGTAGCTTTGCGATTAGATTGCTCCCATAGGACTAGTCATGTTTCCTTTGGGAAGTTGACGCGCTGTTGATTCCCTTTTGGTAACAAATTTGGTGCACAGCAGCCACGCTCCTCGGGTTGCAACTCATTAGATAGACCCTACAAGTTAAGGACATGAGCAAGATCAGTGATATCACTTTTGCAGTTTTGCCGTTTTGCCATTTTGATCTTTTTCCTCATTTCTGGATGGCACATTTGTTTATCACTATCACATCTTAGGTTTCTGTTTAGATCCTAGCTTCATTTCTAAACTGGTCACCTAAATAAGTACAACTAGATGTGCCATTTTGACAAATTCACTTAAAATGGGTCAATTCAGTTTCTTTTATTATCTAGCGCGTAGAATAATAGAATTAACAAAAGGAAAAGGGGTCAAATGGACCAAAAGTAGCCCAAAGTGTGTACAACTTATTCAGAAAACTTAACTTTGTATTGACATACTATAATTTTCTAAATGAAACAAACTATTTTAAGAAAACTTGAAACTGTTAGAAAAAAGGTATGCCCGATTGACCCTGACTCGTCGATTTTGCCACCTCTAGGACTAATGTATTTCAATTTTCTTGCATCATTCAATTATAACCATTTAGAAAATCAGCCTTTAAATACCTTCAACAAGGTTAAGCATGTCATTACTATTAGCACATTGGTCATATAAAGACATACATGAAGTCCATTGAGCATCTTCTTCAATATCCACGGGAGTGGGATGATTATTTGGTGGTATCACAAAAAACTTCCTTGGCCTTCTTTTCATCCTCTTACCTTTATTTACTTTTTCATGCTTCACTTTTCCTAATAATATTTTTGAGAATCATGAATCTTCGTGGCAAAGGCAGAAAAATTACAAAGGGAGAAACGGTAAGTGTTAAAATTACCAGAGGTCAATGTTTTTGTTCTTTTAACACGAGGGTGCATTTCCAGTAGACTAAAAGCGGCTTCTACAGCTTCTAAACCATATCTTCTTACTATATGCACCTATAAAATAGGCCATTTCAGCTTCACATAAAACACTATTCTAGAGACACCATCATATGACCGAAGAGTCATATGACCCGCCAGTTTATGAAACTATTTTTAGGATAAGTGGTTAGATGTGCTTTTGCAGTTTGAGTTTCTGATAACCGGATGCTTGAATGTTTGACAAATTTAAATATAAACAATTGAAACATAAAATAAACCAAAAAGAGTTTTGAAGAAAGGAGATATGTCTTGAGAAAGTCTGTCAAATTAGGGTCAAACTTAAAAGGAGTGATTAGGTAATTTTACTTTACTATGTGATAATCAGTTGTTTCAAATTATATAAAACTATTTATAGTTACCTGCAGTCTGCAGCTTCCAACTAGACGAAAAAACAGGATATCACCTTGTTGCAATTTTTGAGAAAAAGAAAAACCCCTCCAACCCCCACTTAAGCCGTGCCTTGCACTCAGATAATTCGTCTTGAACTCCACTCCAGACTCATCCACCAAAGTAATCGTCGTGTCATGTTCTGGCAAATGCAATACACAAAATTTCTTTGGAAGAATCTGTGAACATAAAAACGTAATCAGTGTCACAGAAAACATGGACTTATTGTTGACAGATCAATAAAGGTGTCTAGTAGACGCGACAATTTTGACCCATTTAATTATAAATGGGTCCATTTGGGTGACGTTATATCTTGAACAAGTGAAACGGGTAAAATTAAAAGAATTTTATACTCTTAAAAAAAAGATAGCTTAAAAATGGATCAAACGGGTCGAAATTTACCAAAATTATGCATACAACCTCTTAAATTGTTTTATTCAAGAAATTAGACTATTATTGTAGTAATATAGTTTTTATAATCATATTTAACACACTGAATATCTATTAACATAAGTTATTTTTCTGGGTAAAATAATGTTTTGGGTCAACCCGGACCATTTCAACCCGTACAAAATCACATAATATGATCCGTTACAGAACTGTCCATTTTGCCACCTCTAGTATTTAAGTTTGTATTGGATGCTTACCAACCAAAAACTGTAGAGAACATTGGATGGGAGCATGCACTTAGCAAACTTAGGTGGCCCGGTATCTAAACGTTCCAACAACATTCCTGCTCGTTCCAAACACATATATTGATCTTCAGCATTGTTGTAAATATCACACACCCTTGTTCTTTTCCCTTTGCTATATTAACATGCACAAACTTACTCATAAGTCGTTAAGGATTGTAGGGAAGTACTTGAAGAATCAATGCATAAGAAGTTACTGACCTTGAAGATTTATGGCGATTCTCTGACATAATCTGTTCAATAGAATGCTATATTAGTTAAGTTGGGATCGATAGTCTCTCACTAGGACAAAAGAATTAAATATCTGTGACTGTAATTGAAACAGTTTTATAATCCACATAGTGTAGGGAATGCGGCAAACCAAACGAGAACAAAGTATTCATGTGATTCACTAAAGGGATGCCCAGTGCCCTGTGTCTATGACCACACTAGGTAGTTTTTCTTATTATTATGACTTAACGTTTTACGACTACAGAAGGATATAGAGATGTCATGCATTGAGCATCATAGTGATTATGTTTTTTTCTTTTTGAGAAGCATAGTGATTGCGTGACATGGACTAATTAGTACCAAATAATAAGATACAAAATGGCATACAGAAGATGGTATTTGCACGTTTGAAATTGTGATAATAAGATATTAGTTATTTGAGTGCCGGAAATATTCTGGTCATCAAGTATTTGCATGTCACACTCAAAGAAATATTATCACACTCAAAACGCAACGCGTTAAACAAAACCATATTTCAATCCCTATATGGAACAACAACAACGTGATTGTCCTACCGCCCAATAGGCAATAAACATCAACCTCCAAAGGTCGTTGAAACCAAAGATAAACTAGAAACTATATGTTAATGTTATGATAAATAAAGACATACAAAGGGTTTATACAAGAAAACTCGAGAAACTCTTATAGCTAACCAACACAAATAATGGGCCTAACCTAATACAGACTATGAGCCTTTATTAAGCTAACAGAGCTAAGCAAAACTGAAAACAATTGTGTTTAAGCATGAATGAATCACTCAAAGATAGTATAATACCTGCTTATCCTTGATATGACTATATGAGTGTTGTTCTTGTTTTTCTTATGTAAACAAAAGTGTTTTGCTTCATGTGTAATATATATGTTATGTTGTAAAAGAAAAAGTCGAAATGACAACAGTAAGAACAACTGGATATGTTATGTTGCTTGATCAAGTTGTTTGTTGTTTATGGTTATTAAGCAGAAAGACAAAAGCCAGTTCATGATGAGCAGGAGATAAACCAACTTTCCAACCAAGTGGACCTGCAATTTGGAACTAATATTTCAACTTGATTCTTTAATAGGAAAATGATATATGTTTAAAAAGTAATAATTAATGTCACATGTCTTTATTTGTATACCGAATACACATTCAAACATCTTTTTGTCGGCATGTCTTGATTTCAAGATTGTAGTGTTGAAGTTAAGCTAAAGTTGTTTTCTTTGAAAAAACCGGTGAAAAGATCTTTTATAATTTTGTTTGGGTACGTTTGAAAAAAATAATTATCTTTTTTTGGGTAAAGGGTTTCAATACCCGGTAAAATATATTGAATAAATAGAATGTTAATAACATGAGAGAGTGGGAATGAGCCACTCTCGACCACTTGCGACTAGCAAACATCAACTATTTAGAACAACCTCGAAACACCAACCAAAAATAATAACAAGACACGACACTTGTACCCAAACAAAATAAACAAGACAGTTGAGCCAAGTGAATACATCAAAATGAACAATGATGTTAAAAGATGTAAATACAGCAACCCATTAAACAATAATGTAAAACACCAGTGTTTGGCAAAAAGAAAACAAGCGTGAAAGGTTAATTAATCGCTATCTAGACGCTAATTGGTCAGCAAATCTTTCGATTTGTGTAAACTGGTCAAATAAATAGGTCAATCGTGATCAATGGTGATCAGCGAAGGTTAAAGGTGGTCAAACTTGTCACAAACCTGCGAATCTTGCCGAAAATACCCAAAACTCGTTGTCAACTTGTTTTAATCACTTATAATCGCTCTTTGTATCTATTACAAGTTGTTTTTAAGAGAAAATTTTTACCGGAAATACCAATCCGAGTAATCACTAATTAATTCCGTCTAAACCAATTACAAACTACAAAAAATCAACCTACCAACTAACTATTTGTGATTTTTGCAAGGGCAAATGACAAAAAAATGCATCGAACTTGACATTTTTTGTGATTATGTGTAGCCAACTATTTTTTTCTTATTGTGTGTACTAAACTTTCAAATTTCGATCATTGTATGTATTTTGTGACCATTTTACCTTTAATTTTTTCAAAATTTGAAGGGTAAATGGTCATTTTACATGGCAAAATAGTTACAAAATACACACAATGATCGAAATTTGAAAGTTCAGTACACACAATAAGAAAAAAAATAGTTTGCTACATACAATCACAAAAGATAGTCATTTTACATGGCAAAATAGTTACAAAATACACACAATGATCGAAATTTGAAAGTTCAGTACACACAATAAGAAAAAAAAATAGTTTGCTACACACAATCATAAAAAATGTCAAGTTCAATGCATTTTTTTGTTATTTACCCTTTTTCAACCTTTAGGTTACAACACCTTTTAACAAACAAACTTTTCATCTTTTATACAACAAACTATATATTGTTTAAAAAAAAATCACTATGAATTAGTTATTATCTCCTATTATTTGTAATTCATTTTAATGAATTCGTTAGTTGTATGATTGAAAAATGTGTGACTTTTTTAGTCATGTCCAACAGAGAAGGGATCTGGTAAGAAGAAAAACTTAAATGAGAAGAATAAGGACTTCTAGTCACACATTTCAAATATGAGGGAGAATTTTAAGGGGAGATGCATCTATTTTTTAGGTGCATCTTAAAGGAGTGGTTGTGGTTTCTTCTCATGATTCTCATTTTAATTTTTCCTTCTATTTGATCTTATTTGATAGTGTCCGACATGTTACTATTCACGAAAAATGAAGAAAAGTGTCCCTTAGCATTTTTCAAAACCTTATTAGTGGTTAAAGTGCAAATTCATCTCGTTTTTGGATAGTAAATCGAAGCCGAACGCAGCTGCTGGTTGTAGTATTTGGAAATACGATCCTCGAAGGGCAGTGCTAGAGTTTAATCTGTTGGGGTTTTCTTCATTTTGTCGGTTGTTTCCCAAAATAGAAGTTTGATATTATGTTGGTGTGTATGTTTCGCGATGCTCTCCTCCTATTTTGGGCCCAGCATAAAAAATATAAATAGAGGACTGAGTTTTTTTGGGGTAAATATAAGTTAAAGGTTTATTTGATTTTTTTTTGGACGTTATGAAGAACTAGTTATAATACCTGTGCACGCAAAGAGTTTTTAAAATTTCGTTTTGATTATGTATTATTATCGATTAAGAAATGAATCACTTAACATGTTTCAATTGGTTTTACTTGGTGGACTAAAAATACAAAATCATATTTATATATGTTATAATCTACTTATTATTTTAGGAGAATGCTTTTGGATTAAAAATTATATTTTATTATTCAAGCAAAATCACATGATATAAATAACCATCATACCATGTTTACTAATGTATTTTTTTTGTTTGGAAAATTGTATTTTTATAAGTTTGCGCTATTTACTTCTCATGTTTGATCATAAAATTACTAAATTAGCATAAATGTT
>LBNU01033901.1:76686-100226 GCA_014162995.1 Artemisia annua
AAAACACCCCTACACCTAATATTACAATTATTTAAACATAATGTACAACCCTCTATATAATTCCCATCCATAAATGCAAACTTTTCCCTCCAAAATCCACATTCAAATCCACATCCAAATCAAATCAGATACAACCATAACCACAAATCCGAATCCTAGACAAACCCTATACATATCTCTTCAGCTTGCCTCGTCGTGACTTCCGTGAGTCACGGCTTGGCCCCACTCGGTTCCAACAGTCCGAGTCACGTCCAAACAAACCCGAATCCAAAACCAATCACAAAAACAATAAATAATAAGAAAAGAAAAGAAGAAAGCAATCAAACTATAATCCACACCGAGTCACTGAGTCGACTCGGTGGTTCTTCCGAGTTGACCAAGTCGCGACAGAATAACAAGATCCACACGGTTTTTCATGTTTAAAAACATTTAGTTAAAGGTTTTATCAAAAGAAATTATTATAAATCGGATTTTATTAAAAAGTAAAAATTAGGGCTTGCTAAAAATGGTGTAAAGGGGAAAGAATAAGGCGCGTGGGTTACCAAAACGGAGAGAGAAGTGGCGAGGGGAGGTACGGGGGTGGTGGTGTACGGACTGTAGTGGCGGTGGTGGCGCGTGGATGGTGTTACACGGTGCTTCGAGAGCTAATAAGCTCCAGAAATGCTAGAAATAGGTTGATCTATCGATTGGGAGGGAAAAAGGTCTCTCCGGAAAAATTATTCCGGCGATGGTGGTGCCGGATTCTGCTGGTGCTGGCCGGATATTATGAAGATCCGGTGAGGGAGTTTAGAGAGAGATAGTGAGAGTAGGTGGAATGTGTGTTTTATTATTAGTTGTAAAATGAATTAAAAAATGAAATAAAAGGTTTTATATTAAATGGGGAGGGGTGGATATGTAAATTGAAAAGTGAGGGTAGATTGTGTAAGATAGGGGCGGAGGGGCCATATATATCAATTCGGCTAAACTTTTCACAAAAACGATTCTATGCTCATTCGACATAGCAAACGGACTCGAAAAATTACGAAACTTGCGCCATTATTCACGAAAACGTTGTGTATCGAGAAGTCCTACGTGAAGAGTAGAATGCATATGTATATTTGATCTGTGACACTGTTTGGACACGCTACTAGATATTTTACGCCCATAAAATTTATTTTAGGGTACCCGCAGCTGCAACGCGCGGGGACCCTGCTAGTATATATTGTATTTAGCTTGGAAAATATACATTTAGTTTCCAAAAAAGATGGGACTATAAATGTTTTTGATTCATGAAACACACGACAATGTCGTTATCATCGTTTCAGGTTATGTATGTTCAACTTGAAATTCAGACTTTATTTCATCACGTTGCAAAACTTTATTTATTAAATAAAAATCAGTTTGGAGATGGCCGGTCTAGCCTTGTTAAGTTCTAAACCCAAAAACCATACGGAGTTATTTGTTTACGAAAGGCATTTTTCAGGCGGTTCGCCCAAGGCATTCAAAATGTCAGAACCGGGGTTTTTATTACACAGCTTTCTGAAAGAGACATTGAAAATCATTTTTCACATGAAAAAAATGTAATTTGTAGTCCACATAATCAATAGAGGATGATGTTCTTGTTCCTTAAAAGTAAATGAAGGCCAAAATGTGAAGTTTTAAAATCGTAAGAAACCTCTCCATAAAAGTGCATGAATCAAAAACTTCCAGCCAAGTAGACATGCTTCTATGATACAATCAAAGCAATAGTTAGATGTTTAGCAAGAAACCAAAGTGCAAATTGTATGAATTTTTTCAATAATTTTTCAGGACATCTTAATCACTACAAATTCTATGTTGCGCTTGTCGAATCACTGGTTTGTACGAAATCAAAAAGAGTAATAAACATCAATGGCACGTTCAAACAAAGGACATTGACCACTTATGTAGGTCTCAAAAGTAGCTTAAAACCTGATTCAAATGTTCTGTTCTTCACAATCATGGTAAACGAAGGTTGTGATTTTGATTCATTAGTGTTTCTAGTTATGTTTTATCTTGGTGAAATGAGTTTTAAGCTAAAATGCTTAACTACAAAACTGTGTATAACAGAGTGACTTGATAACAGCCTGTATAAATTTCTCTTGGGAGTCCATAAAACACGTAGGAAGTTTCACCAAATATTATTTACAGCTAAACTACTTGCTGCAAACTCAGTTGCATACATAATCATGACTGCAAATGGAAAATATAGAGCTTGGTTTGGAGATCAGGAAATGTTGTCGGTCCATTTTAAACTCTTCTATTGATATTTCTACACCTTTATCCGGATAACAAATGAACCTGCATATCAAATTAAGCCATCAGTTTAGAATACTTATGTCTTTGCTAATTATTGCCAAAAAATAATTATATGGTGATTTCTGAAAAGGAGTTTAAGCAAACAAACGAGGAAGAGTGTTCTTTGTTGAGTTACAGAAAAAAACGTAAAATTGGTAATTAGGTTCAGAAACTTGGTTGCCATGATGTTGTAACGTGTTATTACAACACATATTTTGGGCTTTTTCAGTAATTGGTGTGATGAGTATGTAAGATATTTGGGATGTTCCTGTGCTGATTTACACATTATAACAATATTAGGGTGAGTTTGGTTTGTTGCTATGAATCACAATGGGTATGGGTGTTGGTAGATTCATATCCATACACCCCAACCAAACGGGCCCTTAATAATAGCAACTAAACTGATAGTAGTTATTTGCGTTTACAAGATTCCGTTATTTAGTCTAACATGTTACTTTAGATGTTTGACATATAGTCTGTACACATTTCTTAGAATTTGCATCAACTAAAAAATATTGCATTATTCATGAGAACTGATCTACTTACGTGCCTAAAATGTCGACAGAGTTAACATTCGTGCAATTAACTTCTCCCTATGGAATGCAATGCAACAATGCTTGACATAATAGCTTCCATTTTCTATTTAGTTGTCTCAAAATTTTCAAGTCAAAAGGTTTTTGATGAAACTTACATGCAGGAAGGTTGGATATATCGGCTGAAACAGCACAAGGAATTCCCAGGGTTGAAAGTGCGCCTCTTATAAGTCCACAAGGGAAGTAAAGATGCATCCCAGTTGTTTGTGCTGCTTTGTTTTCTGACATGGCAGAAGGATCTTGAGCTTCACCAGTAAGCTCAACAGATGGATCCCCTGAAACGCGTGAAAGCCAGCGAAACTTATTATCCTGCAATACAAATGTACCCTGCAAAAGAAAGAAAAGTAAAAATTATAAAGCCACCATATGCATCTCCCACAACAGCTACGAGGTGTACAATTGGAGGTATGAAACATACTCTGTGGTTAGTCTTCAAATTGTCTATCTGCTTCTTGAAGAGCTCAGACCAAAAATCTTTACAGATAAACTTGATAGCCTCTAGGTGATCACTAAACCGTGGCCGATCCATTGTGTACCTAACCAGAATCATAACTCAGCAACTTCCCATACACACTGGTGTAAAAGTTAACTATAAACGGAATAACCCTTGCTTGAAATTTGCCGATATAAAACTAAGAAGCTAGATGTTAAACCTACAGTCTACTTCAGCCCAGGCAAACAATTTCTTGCCAGTTACAAAAATGGAAGATAAGACGCCAAACATCATGACCTAAGTACAAATGACATGAAGGTGAACAAATAGGAGATATCCTAATATGTTGGGTCAATACGTGTGTCCAGAACACTGGAAATGACTTGAAGGTGAACAAATAGGAGGTGTCCTAATTATGCTTAAAGTACTAGACAGTTGCCCATCCAAAGTAAGCTCGTGCAGTGCTTGAAATCAGTTAAACAACAAAGTCCTATTTACATATTTTACTTAGAGCAATGCTAGAATCACATAATTTTTACAATTTTTTTTTTCACACAATGACATGTCATGCTATATTTAACTCAATTCATTCTCTCTTATCTTTTTAATTGGTCAATGGATGTACAAGTCACTATGACACATCATTGTGTGAGACTTATTTTGTGAAAATTACGTGATCCTATCATTTCTCTTTTAAGAAACGTGTGTGCATGGTCTATTGTACAAGTAACATGACTTCACTTCCAAAACTGATATTTTGCCATTACTTTCAGAAGCTACAAAATAAATGAGATGGATGAAGATAACAAGGATTTAGATTAATGTCATTGGTTTAGCGTGCCAAATATCTATCATTCTATCCTAAACCAATCACAAAATCACACTTGCGAATGATTATACAACCAAGAAGACCGATTAAATCAACAGCTTACGATAAGAAGTTGAAAATTCAAATGTACGGAGTAGAACCTCAATCAATTCTTAGGATTTGTAAACACAACCAATTAACCAGAGACTGGACAACAAAACTTATGGAGTGTTTGGGATTGCTTAGTTTTTCTTCTTATGCTTCTGCTTAAATATAGTACTTATAAGCTGTTAAAGTCAAGAAATCTGTCATTACTAAAAAAAAATGGAGCAACTATGGAAAATATAATTTTATGACGAGTAAATAGGCTCTGTTTGTTTACTGCAAACGGATGAGGTTTTTCCTTGTTCAGGTTACCCAACCAGGGAGGGTGCGTCTTTAACTCAGATGTACGTGGCCAAACCAGGGTTTCCTCGTGACAGTTTCCGACCCTTCCCCGGCCACCCCCAAATGTATTTGAACCCTTAACCTCTTGTGAGGAAGTCAAGTGCTTTAGTGGCAGTTTTGCAAATGGTCACAAATACTGAGTATAAAAGATTGGATTGGTAGCTTTGGATTATTTTGGAGAACAGATATGACGACTCTGCTTTGATCAGAGATGTCACATTGAGATTGTTGGATGGAGGCTAGTGAGTCATAAAATATGGGACTAGTTTGGATTCTTAAGGGTTCGTTCATCTTTGGTATATAATAATATTTCTCCTACTCACCAAAATCCCATAAATAAATAGTGTCTGGATGATGCTTCTGCTAAAAAATAAGCAATTCCAAACAGCCCCTAGATTACTCATTTCACAACAATAATAGTAATTTAATTGAGAAATAATCTATACAAGATACAAATACGGTTCATAAAATCTTATATACTGGAATCAGTTCAATAAATTAACATCAATTCAATTTTTAATAATAATAATAAATAAATAAATAAATAAATAACCTTTCGGAGAGCTGGTGGCCGACCTGGTAACCAATAGCTTCGATTCTACGAGCAGCGAGTTCAGGTTTATTGGCGTATAAGGTATTCGAATAGGTTGACACGATCTCAGTCAACAAATGGTCCATACAACTTTCCGATACTTCACGCACCATCCTCCCTCCTTGATCTCTCTCTCTCTCTATGTGTGTGTTTTTTTTGCTGGATGCTGCTGTTCTTGACAAACCAAAGCGGTTGGTCTATGTTATTAGCCCATTCAGTTGAAGCCTGTTAAGGTCCACTGGACTTACTTTAACAAGAGGCTGTTTCGATGGACTGCTTTTTTCTTTTTTGTTTTTTTAAACACAAAAAGCAAATTTTCATGAGTGGCTTAAAAACTGCTTATTATTATTTTTTTTTATTTATGTGATATTATATTAAAATTAATTTTTACTCTAATCTTTAACTTAAAATCTTCACAAATAAACTTGACTGAAAAGTTCTATTCAAACTATTATTTCTATTAATATTATTGCATTTTTTAAATTAAGTAAATCCAAACACTAATTCCAAAAGTACTTATCTTATAAGCACTTATTTCTAAGTAGAAGCATTAACTAAAGAAATAAGCAATCCAAAACATCCTCTAATCATCAAAGTGTGAATGTACCTTTAAGGTACAATTAAAATAACATGTTAACAAAATCATCAATCATATATTTCTGGGGTCAAACTTTAAACCTTATTAGTTACGTAGTATATATTTAAGGGTGGCACCCAATGATATCGCAACTGACTTCCTTACAAGAGCTTTATATTTTAAAATCAAAAATGATAGATGGGCCTTTTAAATTTTTCTGAGTATATATTTAGGGGTAAGTACATTTTTAGTGATGATAAAGAATGGTCAACAAGAGTCACACATATGTGTTAGTTAGGTTGCGGCACCGTTGCGCACATCCGAGTTAAATACTCACATTTCACGAGAACCCAAACACGAATAAACCTCATCACAATTATGTTATTCATATCTTTAACCTCTGAACAAGTTAAATGGCGTGCATGGTTGATTTGGCATATGAGAGTCAATGTGTAACTTATGAGTTGTAAATAACCGAATAAATATTCATTCTTAATACATTTTTATATTTTTTTTCCTCTGGTAAGTATTGTTTCTGACATTTTGACATCTTGTTCAATTTATATTAGCTATACTCTTCAACTCAAAGCAAGTTAATTGTCGTCTTTTAGAAAGAATCGCTAAACGATTAGACCAGACATGCGCAAGTAACTTAACTGCTTTACAGTCATTGAAACACAAGACATAAGAGATGTGAAAAATAAAGTTAGAAAAGAGGAGAAAGATTGTTAATCATCTCAACAGTCATTGATTTTTTATTTTTATTTTTTTTATTTATTATTATTATTTTTTTTTTTTTGCATAAGCAATATAGTTTAAAAGAATATAAAATGTGGTCAATACTACTTATTACTGTAGAAAGTTATTTGATATGTTTTTAGTTTTAAAATTATTGTTTCCTTTTTAACTTATTAATTAATACTAGTACTAAACTATGTCTTGAAACATAGTTGTAGTTTTAATTTTGATCCGCGCACGGATCAAAATGAAAAAAGGCAGATCAAAATGAAAACTACAAAAATTCGCTAGTGTATTATAAAAAGGGCATGATGTGTGTGTATAAGTCTTCATAATTGAAAAAGCAATATACCGATTTTGAAACACATGTTATTTTTTAGGTTTTTTTATTTGTCTTCATCGTAGGATAAGATCAGTGTCCATATTCGAAATGACTTCTTAGGCACTGTAGGCGAATAACATTGGGTTTGGTACTATATTTACATCCTTGACGTATAACAAAACAAAAACTAGATTCTCTAAAATTTGAATATCAACCAAAAGATTTACAATCTTTGCTCAATTGCATAAATAAAATAGCAAAATCTGTTCAAGATACATTGAAGATCTTAACATTATTTGCTACCATTTTTGTAACATTGGGAATATTACTACAGGACAATGTTGTATCCACGAGAGCTTACAAATTTTTCACTCGTTTGGCATGATATACCATATCTTACAGAAAAAGTCACGAAGATATGATCTTCACGTATATTTGACTTTGAAGGACCAAAAGATTCAATACATTTTTTTTGCAAAGTTTCTAACTACTATTAGGCCCCGTTTGGTTCGTTGTAATCGGACGTAATTTGATGTAATTATAATTTGATTACATTACGTAGTGTGTTTGGTTTGCATAATGGATGTAATTGTAATTCAAATTACATTAGGTAGGCTGTTTGGTTTGCAATGTAATTGTAATTCAATCTTTCCAATTACACCAAGGGAGGGAATTTAGATTACATAGCAAGTTAGATGGAAAGTTTTGAATTACGTTGTAATTCAGTATTTTATAATTCAAAGCATCAGTATTTATAAAATATTATTATTATTATTATTATTATTATTATTATTATTATTATTATTATTATTATTATTATTATTATTAAAAAATATTTATTATTATTATTATTATTATTATTATTATTATTATTATTAAAAAATATAATTATTTATTATTATTATTATTATTATTATTATTATTATTATTATTATTATTATTATTATTATTATTATATATTATATTATATTATATTATATTATTATTTTATTATAATAATAATTATTATTATAATAAAATTATATTATTACTATTATTATAATATTAATATTAATAATATTATTATATTCTTTTATTAAAAATAATATTTTATTATTATTAATATTATTTTATTATTATATTATTTTTATTTAATTAATAATAATATTATTAAATTTATTATTTAATAAATAATAATGATATTATTTTATTATTATTAATTATTAATAATATTAATATTATATTATTATTATTTCATTTTATTATTTATTATTTATTATTTATTATTATTATTATTGTTATTATTATTATTATTATTATTATTATTATATTATTATTATATTATATTATTATTTTATTATAATAATTATTATTATTATAATAAAATTATATTATTATTATTATTATTATTATTATTATTATTATTATTACTATTATTATTATTATTTTTATTATATTAATATTATTATTATAGTACTTTTATTATTAATAATAATTTATTATTATTAATATCATTATTATTATATCATTTATTATTTAATAAATAATAATACTATTAAATTATTTTATTATTATTAATATTTTATCAATGTTATTAATATTTTATTACTATTTTTTTATTTTATTATTTATTATTATTTTATATTATATTATTATTATTATTATTATTATTATTATTATTATTATTATTATTATTATTATTATTATTATTATTATTATTTATTATTATTATTATTATTACTTTTCTTTTTCTTAATTATATTACGTTGCGAGTTAACAAAACACAATGACAGATTTCATCAATTACAATTACAACAGACTACAATTACAACACATTTCAATTCTTTGAATTACAATTCATTCAAATTACAATTCCTTTCAAAGATTACAATTCCTTCAAAAAACATTCTGCGAACCAAACGCACCCTTAGTTTACTCACTTTATAGATGAATTTAATGTCGTTGAATCTAATAGTTAAATGATCCCGTGGTACCCTTGGGATCATCAAGTGAGAAGTTAATTCCTATTGCAAGCTATGTTAAACAAAACAAATGCACAGGGAATTGTATCTTCGATTAGCTTTTTCGTGAGACATCAACACTTACTTCAATAATATATGAGAGTCATGAGTTTACAACTACCCTGATTCATTTTCATTTTTCAAGTTAGATGTTAACCATATAACGCTATCTTTCCCATTTTTTTGCTAAGATCGTTGGCTTGTTGCTCAAAACTTAGTTGCGTTAAAACTTACACATAATTTGTTCGGTTAATCCGTCGCTCAAACCTTACATAGCATCGAAACCTTGCAAGCTTTCATATCAGAGTAGTATTGTTTTGTGTTAATTAACAAATGTTACTCGAGGATTAAATGTCATGTATAACTTGGTATACTCATTTTTCTTAACATTTGTAATCTTTAGATCATTAAGCAATGATGCGTTTTGCAAAGCAAGTTTTACAAACCCTTAGTCAGTGTGTACCTAACCATTATATGAGAGTATAGAGATGTCTTGGGGATTGATCTTTCTTTAAAGAAATAATGATGTACGTTTGTAGATTATGATGGAATGATCTAAAGAACTAAAAAACAATATTTTGGTATTTTAAATGAAATCAAGTAAGTTATTGGGTTTAAGATATTTGATTTTAAACTAATATTAACCTAAATATAAGAAATTAAATGTAAGAAAAGTATATTGTTATGTAAATGATATATGGGAAAGGGTCAATTCATATTTACCCAACTTAAATATCATAATACCATATACTCAAAACATGAATTAACTACATTGTATATCATGCATTCAAAACTTATTTTTTGAATATGTCATTTTGATATTTCAATTGGGTATATATGGAATTATCCTTATGGGATAAACGTATTTATCTAGAGTACACTACTTCTTATTAATAACTAGTTATATCTATTAAATCTGTCACACATTAATTGGTGGTTATAGTGAACGTCCTTACTTAGTGTAATGCCTTGGTCCAGCTCCTACACCATATACAAATAGCCTAGTGCATTAATCCACCTCATATAACTACCTATTATGCATGATTTAACCATCTTATAAACATATCACAAGCCAACAACGGCGTTAAGAGAAGCTTGTGATGGCGTCTGGTAGCACTGCTCGGGCACAAATCATTCAAAAACTTCACTTTCTAGAGGACATTTGTAACGACATTAGCCTTTCCGATTACAACTTCAAACTTTTGTCTTTTTCTTCCAAAGTTTATCCAAATGACTCTAAAAGTTGTCTGATTCCAGAAAACGTATAAACTTCAACCTAAAAACCAAATATGAAAGTAAACTAAAATACTAAATGCACAAAATTACAGGATAAATAACCTTTAAAATCACAATCAAATTGGACCTTATCGAACATTCAAATCATAATATCCAAAATGGGAACAAAAAGAAGAGTAGTAGCATAGGTGTAGAGGATATGCCCGGCAAGCCCATAACCCAAATCCGGGGATCCCCATGTGGATCTTAAACCTCACATGCATATGCTTGTATTGCAAACTTAATAATTTTTTTAGATGTGGAGATATGAGTACGTAGACCACATGCTAAGTTGATTTGGCCCACAAAATAATATTATTTTGATGTAGTTTAGATAAGTCAATACGTGACACAATTTGCTCAATCATTGAACTTTGTTAATCAGTTAGTATTCCTAGTCGAATATGTGGGGAAAATGTGCTTTTCTCTATGTTAAGTTTAAATTCTACGTACAATCAAAACCATATACGGAGTATTCAATTTTTAAAGAATATCCTAAACTAGAAACTGGTTTTCTTTTTTCTAAGAAGACTAAACGCACACACATTACACAACCAGGCATATTTTCATACAATTGCAACAATCATATTTTCATTTTATGGATGACTTGAACCAACGACTTTTTACACGTATTTTAACCAACAACTTATTGGTTGAAGGCATAATCATCTCACGGAAAGATGTCCAAGTTAGTTAGACAATTTTTTGACACTCAATCATCTGGAACACTCTGATACATACAATTTGTGTCTATACTTCCACAATTGTCTACGTTTGGCTTTTTGTACAACCGTCGTTTTTCACTGGATTATTTTTTTTATTTTTTTTTTATTTTATCTTTTTTTTTAAATTTCAAACGGGTGGCTGCGTTGGTTTTCATAGTGATCGGGTATTGCTATCACCAAATAAATCAATAAAATCTTCTTGTCACTTTGCTTAATTCATCTAGCGAATTCGTCAAGACGTTGATCATTGAATAATAGAAATATCACAACATTGTGTCCCATCATATAATTAGGTCTCCATTCCTCTTGTTCCCTTTAAATGATTTTCCACTTTTTGGAGGTTGGGTCTTAGTAAGTGATTGACCCGAAGGTGATGATAGAGATGTGCAACACATAGTTTGATTTAGATTGGTAGCTTGAGTTCATTGGAAAATGGTAACAAGTTGGTTCCATAACAACTACTATTGTTATTACTTTTGTTAGAACGATGATTTTTCACAACCATCTATCTCACAATATTTTACAAATATCTTGACCGGAACTCAAACTTACAACCTCCCGTTTACACCCAAATGCCTTAGGTGTCATGTCAATAATTATAATAGCACTACTCTTCCTTAAGTTTATGAGCAATGAGAATATCCTGTTAGCTGAAACTTGAGATGCTTAATATAGTAACTAAATTGACTTTGTAAATTAAATATTGTAGTTTTCAGCTTACATCACATTCTAATTATAGTAGGTCTAATTATAGTTAGATATAAAGATTATTAGTACAAGTTAATCCAAGAATAAAGAAAATGAAAGTTTCTTGGTTTGATGAAGAGGCAAAGCAACATTCTCTCTTTCTAGCTGCCGCGATCTCGATACTGTAGCAACTAGTATATTACTATTAAAAAATGGCATCAGATCCGAAGTATTACGATCTCAAAACACCACACTCCACGTGCATTCATTCCTTCTTTTTGTTCCCTTTCTCCTCTTTTAACGATTTTTTTTTCTTCTAATAAGTGTTGTTTTCTAGTTCGTACGACTTATATATATTCAAACAAAAATACTAGTTACACATACTTGTTTTATAAAGATGTAGGACTTAACAGAATTTTTAACAAATTACCAAGGAGATGATAGTCAAGTAGTTTTTAAAGAGTGCATGTGGAAGCTTTTGAAATAGTTAATACTGGTAAGAGAAGAGATTAAATAAAAAGATAAATGCCTGTGAAAAGTGTAAAAATATTTGAAAAAATAAAATTTTCTTGAAAAATTATAAAATTTTTCTCACAAATAGACCGAGAATATTTGTGAATAAAAAATTCGTGAAGAAAGTTTTTAAGTTTTGATTTTTTATACGTTTTTTTAATGCAACCAAAAATGTAATTTAAATGCAAAAAAAAAAAAATAATAAAAAAAATTAAAAGACAGAAGTCTGCGAGAAGTTTAAAAACATTTGAAAAAATAAAACTTTCTTGAAAAATTATAACATGTTTCTCACTGATAGAGAATGTTTGTGTAAAAAAAAATCATGAATAAAGTTTTCTAAATTTAGAGTTTTTATTCTGTTTTTTAGTGCAACCAAAAACGTATTTTAAATGCAAAAGAATAAAATAATAATAAAAAAAATAAAAATAAAAATTGGTGCACAAAATTTTCACGTTATATTTTAATGCATAATAATGCTTTAATACATATACAAATAGAATTTGGATGCATAATTGAATTTTTGATACATAAAATTTCGATTTGCAAAATTTTAATGTGCAACTGTTTTCATAATTTTTCACATCAAAATTGTACATTTGTAGAAAAATTTCCTTCACAATTTTTTTTTCCATTAACGTGCCATATCTTGTGAAATTTTTTGGGAATTTTTAAAAACCTTTTTATTAATTTTTTAAATTTTTACGCTTGTCTTTAATATTTGTCTTTTTATTTTAACGTCTGTACCAATAATGTTTATTTTTTTTTAATCCTTTTGTGTCATTCCGCATTATAAGCTCCAAAATACAATTGCTTTGCTAAACATATATGAAGGTAAAAGTTTCAGCATCAACCACGGTTTTACAAGCTCCAGCTCCAACTTTCGCTAAATAGTAAATACATCTTTATATAACTGATAACGATAGAATAATTGCAATTCGATCTTGTTATCTACAAATATTAGTTCTTGTAATCTACTAATGATATTAGTTAATCAGGTTAACGACTATGTACATAACTATCTTACCGTTTCCATTAATGTAATAAAATTTGTAAGCAATCCAACATAGTTTCATTTTTTTCTTACAATAATAAACTAAAGTATTTTTTTCATTTTAAATTATTTGTTGTTCTTCTTTTTTTCACATTTGTTTCATATTAAGTGTCTACTACTGAATACGGAGTAAGGAACAAAAATGTTGATTAAATTACTTCATTAATTTTTGTTACAAAATCCTAATTAATCATTTAAGAGTAACACTAATATTTTGTTAAAGGTAAGCACGAATTATTAAGTGGGTTCTAAGGTGCCTATATCTGTGTACGATAATTATTTTAGAATGGATGAAGTAACTTTTTATTTTGTCACTATTCTTATACATCTTTTGGCAGTCTTCTAACATGTGTTTTTCCTTCTTTTATGACCATATACAACGAATTATATTTTGTTTGTTTTCAACCAAAGCATAGTCAATAAACCTCAATTTGTAAATTAAAGGATTTAATAGTGTTCTGCGAGCAATATTAATTTGCTTTATAGAAACACCACTCTGCAAAGAATCCTAGGAGAATTTGTTGCACTGTACGAGTTTCTGGATCAGATTCCATTGATATTTTCAAAACTTACTAATCGAACTTTAATGGTAGGTTAATATCTAATTAATCCTTCTTTAATACCAAGTTAATAACAATGTGACTGTTATGAAAACTTTGGACAATGCTTTTTGCACCACACAAGTACCAAGTCTAACAAAAAAGAAGATTCACTAACTCAAAAATGCAAAAGGTGTGTAATTTCTAAAATAACAAAAAGCCCCTTTCTTGGTTCATCACACCAAACGAACCACCTCTTGTTGCGATGGACGTAGCTTTGATCACAGCGCACATGCATCGATTCTCTTTTAAGGGTAAACGTAAAATTCAATTATACACGACGGCCGTGCTTTATTCACACAACTTACATGCATTGATTTTTATTCATCTACAAGGAAAGAACCTAAAATATGTACAACAACATGCCCAATGTATGATAAAGATCCAAAAGGGCGAAATGCAAGGACCCTTTTCCAAAATGGAATAATTTGTTTGCATGTGAAAAGTATGATCAAGATATGACTTCCCATATACACTCATCTTACATGGATGGATGAAATCAACAGAATATATTGCTTGCCTTCCAAACATTAGCTGACAAAATCTCATAGAGAAAAGTTGTTTTCTTAATTGACATTACATTAACTAAGATGATACAATCATGTAAATAAGAGCAAACTGATCTGTCAATTGTCAATTATCATACAAATATCATCTCTTGCAATATTATTAGTATAACCATTAACAAAGCACAAGGATAATTTAGCTCCACAAATCAATAACACTTCTTAAAAAACAAACAAAAGTTGTATAAAACTATAAACCAACAAAAAGTTAATATAAACAAACACTAACACAAGCACTAATCCAAAGCCATTAAGATAGAAATGATATTCTATTTGTGTACTTGCACCAATATGTTAAAACACACAGTGGGTTCAAATCCCTATATGTTAAACAAATGGAAGTTGTACATACATACCCCACAACAATTTACTGACACTGGTGGTGGTATCAGTAGTGCAGGCCACACTGATAAGATGTGTATGTAAATAGTGATAGTTATATTTGTTGCAGAAAGAAGCTTCTAAAATGGTGTACTACACACATATCGAGGGACTTAAAACCACGTTTACACATAGTTAGAAATTTGATATGCCTATACATTACACAAATTGGAAACAAGGTTTCCATAACTGTATTACTACTGTCATAAAACCTAAACAACCTGTTATTCCAAATTAGTGACAGTAGGGAAATCCTTGCAAAAATTATTAATAACAATTAAACGAACACGAACACGCCTCGTAGTATCACCTTAGCTTAGTTTTCGTCAACTTGATCGGTTGGTAAGTTATGGCTTTAATCGTACCCACTGGTACCTACCCTCCAATGGAACATCGTTTACGAAATCATAGTTGTACCTAATCAATTAACAACAAAGTTAGTGTCGATTACACGCGTGATCTAGTTTGAAACTAGATATAAAGTATAACTGTAACGCTGATTTACAACAGTTACAAAAATAATTACACATGTAAAGTTGTGAATCAGCGTTACAAAAAGCCAGCTAGTACTTACTTTTCTGTGAACCGTTTTTGTTCTTTCTTTTCCGCAGCTGCAAAAAACTCATCGATCTCCGCAGCCGTCGGATTATTCGTCACCGTCACTTTACGCGTAGGGGTTCGCGGCGTTACAATCTTCTTATTCTTTAACGTAGAAGAAGACTCCATTTCGTCGGAATTATCTAAACAAATTTCACTTGATGCACTAGTCTCCCTACTGTAAATATATAGAGAGAGCGTAATTAATACTCATTTATTTAATTTTTCAGTTTTGGAATACATAATAGCTTATTAAACACCTAAATAAATTTCAAAAATTGATCACAAGATGCATTAATTATAACTAGTAAATCAAATAAATCACCTGAAACCGTCACTACTTGAAGAAATTGAAGTTTCATCTTCTTCTACCTGAAATTTCAACGTTTAAAACAATACTTAGCCAACAGTCAATATAAGGGTGCGTTTAGCTGAGAGAAAACACCTTGTTTTTCGTAAAATATTTCGTATAAAACAAGAAAATGGCAATTACACTCAAATAAATTGTTTTCTATCAAATTCTCAACAAAACAGAATACAAAACATAATTTTTTATGTTTTTTTATGTTTTCCTTGTAACCCAAAACCTCCCTTTCATTTCTATACAAAATAGAAAATAATATGATTTGAACGCATTTTATATGTTTCGTAAAAAATTAAATCTCCTCCTAAAAAATTTTCTTACAGTAACTTTTTACTTGTTACTGTAAAGAAAAATCAAACCCAAACTAAATTTTTACCAAATTTAGACATTTACCTTTGGATCTAAGCACAAATCATCGTTAGCACCTGATGTAGATAATTCTGGAGATGAATCAACGTGAACATCATCTTTTTGAGACTGAATTTTGAGCTCAATGAGGTTTTCGTGATCGAGTTTTTGTCTCTTACTTGTGCTCGAGGTTGTCACGTCGGTGTCGCGGCTACGCCGTACACCGGCGTGTGAATTTGATCCCTTGTTGTTGTTCATGAGTTTATGTGTTTTGTTTTAGTGTAAGCTATAGTTTGATGAGAGAGAATAAACGATTGAGTGAAGGAGTGAGAGTAGTGATATAAATATAGTAGTAAGTGGGAATTTTTAATCGGACGGTGAAGAGTGTTTGAGTTTGTTATTTTAGTTTTCGGATTTGTAGCATGGAGAGTACCCAAAATTCTGTTACTTTCTTTAAAAAGGAAATTATTTTCTTTTAGTTTTTTAATTAACGTTGCAAACAAAAACATAAAAAGTTGGTTTTTCTTTAAAAAGGAAATATTTTTCTTTTAGTTTTTTAATTAACGTTGCAAACAAAAACATAAAAAAGTTGGTCTTTTAATTGATTTGAATCAAGCTTTTGGTTTTCGGTTTTTTTAACCGGCTTTTAGTGCTTAAAGTGGTTCTCAGTTCAGCCGGTTACGTCAATTCATGCTTTAAAACGTTGCTTGTAAGATGTTTATGACCTTGTTTACACGTTTCGTCTCAGGTATAATACGTGAAAAACAATGATTTTATATAGCGGTTGGTCTGCACACTCGTAAAATTGTGAAGATCTTTTTTATTCTTGTTGGTTATCAACTTAAGTCACTCACATAATATCTGAAAACTAATGTTCTCAATTAAACGGCTGGTTTAAAAAAGTATTTACGTACTTAGAAGGTTGTGATCGAAGATTTTCTTTTACAATCGTCTTCGATCTTCTTTATCAATTACGAAAATAAAAGCTTGCTCAAAGTCCGTAAATATAACGTTTGCAACAATATAATATCATCAAAATATATTTTGTTGTTAGTAGTAGTACGTTTTTAAGATTAAATAAATGAAAAAGAGGAGGAGATGATGGTAGTACTTTTGTAAGTTGAGAAAGTACGAGACATAGGAAAAACGCTTGTAGAGTCTGATTTGATGTTTTTTTTTTACTATTCTTCGGATATTTTATCATAAATTGTTTTGGTACTCGTAGTACTTATAAAAAGCTGTTTTAATATTAATGTCGATCAGAAAATTAAAAAAAACTTAAAAAGAATGTTTAGAGCCCGTTTGTTTGAAGAGGTTGGATCGGGTTTAAGGGACCCACTGATGAAAATAAATGTTTTTTTTTTTTTTTTTTTTTTTTTTTTTTTTTTTTTTTTTTTTTTTTTTTTTTTTTTTTTTTTTTTTTTTTTTAACACAAATGTTTGGTTAAAAAGTTGGGTTTTCAAATTCCCAGTCACACCCAATAATTGTTACTGTTACCAATCCGAATAAATTGGTGGGATTTAAGAAAAGGTGTGAGACCATGATTTTTATGTGTGTATCTCTCACTATTTTTTTTTTTAAATCAATGTATTTTATTTCATATTTTTATAAAATAATAATTTATTAATTTTATAACATATTTTCTCTCTCCTATCTCAAATCCAAATTTAAATCCTAAACCAAATTCAAATTCTAATCCTAAACCCGTATACAAACCAAAAGGGCCCTTAATGTTAATTTGAATCTTTATAAATTTTATAAAGCAACTCATACTAAAATGAATGATTTCTGCTATATTAAACGTTTAAATAATGCTTGAGTCTTCTCTTGCTGTTTGATGACTTTTATGATATAATCACCTAAAATTGTTTAATTGTTTTACTTTCTTTGTACCAAAATAATACGTTGTGCCGCTATATTGTTTGATAAAATTTTTATAATATAATCATTTAAAATAATTTAATTATTTTACTTTCTTTGCAAAAAAAATCGCATTATCTATATAATTTGACATTCATGCCTTTTTAATTATATATTCAATTTATATTGTAATTATAATAGCATAAAAGTTCAATTATTATGCCAGTAATTTCTTTTAACTAAATTGTTTACATTTTAAAAGAGTCTTCCATAAATATTTGCAATCATTTTGACTTATTACAAAGTTGACTTTAAAATTTTTTAAACCCTATTTTTAAATAAAATGTAAGTTAAATGCATTGCAATTTCTGACTCATTTTATTTCAAAGTTAGAGCCTTTTTATTTAGTATACTTTTAAAACAAAATTACTAAATTTTTATCTATCATCAGAAAAAATATGAAGTTGATTTAAAATTTTTAATAACTTTTCTTTATAAAATCATACGTAATTATAGAAAACATTGCAACATTTGGCTCATGTTATTCGAAATTTAAATACATTTTTATTGATGTATTTTTTATAAGGAAATTGATGAATATTATTAAATAATTGATAAATAAAGTTTGTTATATAAAAACTTGTAAAAAGTAAAACATTTGAGGTAGTTTTAGTGATTTGTTACATAGTTTAGGGATGTGTTTTGATTTTTTATTATTAAATTTATACTTAAACAAACTTTATGGTTGGTTTTAAAGTTAGTAGATAGGTTAAGACTTAAGGGTGTGTTTTGAAGCTTTTTTTTTTTCTTTTTTTTTCTTTTTTTTTTTTGTTTTTTTTAATACATATTAAACTCCAACATTTTTTATAAAATCGTACGTAAGTCAAAAGTATTGCTATATTTGGCTTATTTTGTTCGCAATTGAAAGATATTTTCATCTGTATATTCTTTTTATAAGAAAATCACTAGATATTTGTTAGATATTTGATAAATAAAATGTGTTATATAAAAACCGCAAATAGTTAAAACTTAAAAGTACAGGGCAACTATCGTTATTCGCTACATAATTTAGGAGGTGTTTGTATAATATTTTTTCCGAAAAACATCGTCCGCTTCACCAATGTATATATATACAATAACATAAAATATATAAAAAAAAAATGGCTAAAGTTAAAAATAGCACACAATTAGTTTTAGATATGTGGAAAACTAATTATTGATAACTCAAAATAGATGAGTAAAACAATATCGAAATGGGTGTAAAAGAATTTTTTTTAACATATAAGGGTCAAATTTTTTTAGAAATACATGAAATTAAAGGGTCACTTAATTTGTTTTGCAACAGAAAAAAGTAAACTTACAAAAATTCCACCACGAAATCGAACCCTGGTTCATATGTTCATTGGCAAAGCCTCAACCCATTTGACAACTTGTTAGACACCATTTTATAAGATAAGAACATATAATCTTTAGAGAGAGAAAGAGAGTAGAGAGAGAGAGAGAGTGGAAGGAACTCTTGTAGAAATGAAATAATGACAATGATATTGATAAGAGAACCAACACCCTCCTTGGAAGGTTTATATTCTATTTATACTACTAGTCTAGGGCTTCACATGACTTTCTACTTGTTACATAACTAGCCCTTAGACTTTAACAAAACATGTAAACTAAGTATAATATCATGAAACATTGATAAAACTAAGCATAATAATAATCTAAAGCAACCTATTACATAATTAGATGACCAAAACTTGATAATGTTTAGAAGCATTCCTAACAATCTCCCCCTAAGGGTTGGGCATCAAAGGTTGTTTGACGTCTTCATTTTTGTCTTAAACTTTGACTTTCATGGCTTTAGACATGTTCAGAAAAATCATTAGGCAATAATGTTCTTTTTTCATCATTTTGTGTTCATCGTTGTTGTAGTGATCCAGTGATGGTGTAACCTGCCTTTCGTCACTCCTTTGCCTCCAGTGGATTTACGCCTTTCCAACATGCTCATACATCTTTGACTTCGTGTTAAGCATCCGTATCTCTCATTTTAATGTTGTAGATTCATTTGTGTTGACATAGAATCTTTCTTTGACCTTTGCTTAGCTTTTGATCTTTGTCATTCAACTTTGTAGATTCTTTCAAGTGACGTGGAATCTTTCTTTAACCTTTTCTATGCATCGATCTTTTTGAGAGAGCTTTCCTTTGACTTTGAGATGTAGGTATGAGCATGTGGAAACTGGTGTCATGATGGTGGTTGTACCTGCATAAAACTGTTAGTAATAAAACATCCGGTACTTACAGGTTCGGAATTAGAGATTGTCAACAGCATAGTGTGAAGACTCTCTCTAATCTTTACCAAGTCCGTTCCCAAATCAGATGCCCTCGAGAGAGCTTACAAGATATACCTAAGTACGTCAACGATTGGGTGAGTCGCTGGAGATCACCCCACGACTGTAGACCATTTGGAACCACCGCGAACACTAAGCGTAATCCATAAGGAGTTACCGAAGTGACCTACTGTCAGGGTTGATTGATGTTGACCCTGGCAGGATTTCCGTTCAATCATTGAGAAGTACATAAGTAAATTCTCTCATAAACGTTCTCGGCAGATTGCTAAGATCTGCGTAGGACTTGACAATTTACAACCGGCGTCCATTGATGTAGAATCACCAGTGTAGAAATATTAAGTGTTCCTAAGAGATCTTTGATGTATCTCGCGGATCTAGACTCAATAAGTGCACATTTAGTCGTCGGAGACTGGGGAGGTGTCTCCTTTTTCAATAGCAACATAGCTCGTAATGAGCGGTCGATAGATTATGCAGGATTCCCCGTGAGAATGAAACAAGCTCTTTTGAGATAACTTGAGTGGCTTAGAAGGTTAGGTGCATTGCGTCACTAGGTCCATGACGTCTTAATCTTCAATACCGGTGTCGCCTTAGCAACAACCAATAGCATATGAATTGAACCGGGTGTCTGTCCTAAGGTTGAACATATGAAGGGCTATTTCTTTTCCCCCTTTTCGTTGCTTTTCTTTTTAATTCTTCAACCCCTTCTTTCTCCTTTCATTCATATCTCCTTTTTTCATATCATACCTAAGGTTGAACATATGGCGGATCATAGGACGGTTTTCCTAACCTTAGTCACCTTATATCACCATGACTATCCTATTGTTGCCATAAACCATTTGTTTGAAAATCTCTCAAAGAGTTTTATGATTATAAAACATATTTGGTTAACACTTTGACAGTTTTGCTTATTCAGAAATACTCGCCCTTCACATGTGCTCGTAATAGTTTAAGATAAATTTGCAAATGTTGGGTAGAGTTGGCACTTTTTGAATTGATCGACTTTAAGTGAACAAGACCACTTCGAGACACGTTTACATCACTAGTTGGACTAGCTTGAAATTATTACCCGGCCTGGTCAAGTTCACAGAAAGTTTCTCGAAACGGTACATTCTACTCAGACAAGTCCTCTTCGAGACACGTTTACATCACTAGTTAGATTAGCTTGAAATTATTACCCGGCCAGGACAAGTCCTTTCGATTACTAACTTTTGTGTTTCGTCAATTCATGGGTGATAACTGAGTCGAGCTCATGCGAGATTCAACATTTTTCAACCATATTTTAATCACTTTTACATTTTCTCCCCCTCAAAAATAGCATATAAATGTTGTTTTTGTGAAAATTTTTGATTAAAATATGCTTTTTGAGTCTTATGGGGAGAATTCAACAAGAACTTTTTATGATTTTGAACAAAGATTTGTTTACAAGTGCTCCCCCTCAACAAGTGAATACTTATTGAGGTGAAATACTTGTCTTTTGAGCAGAATTTTAAGAAAACTTAAAATTTGATTAATTCTACTCAAAAGTAANTAGTTAGATTAGCTTGAAATTATTACCCGGCCAGGACAAGTCCTTTCGATTACTAACTTTTGTGTTTCGTCAATTCATGGGTGATAACTGAGTCGAGCTCATGCGAGATTCAACATTTTTCAACCATATTTTAATCACTTTTACATTTTCTCCCCCTCAAAAATAGCATATAAATGTTGTTTTTGTGAAAATTTTTGATTAAAATATGCTTTTTGAGTCTTATGGGGAGAATTCAACAAGAACTTTTTATGATTTTGAACAAAGATTTGTTTACAAGTGCTCCCCCTCAACAAGTGAATACTTATTGAGGTGAAATACTTGTCTTTTGAGCAGAATTTTAAGAAAACTTAAAATTTGATTAATTCTACTCAAAAGTAAGAAGCTTTCACTCCTTATATGAGGATTGAGGCACTGAAACGTACCTCAGGGTCCTTTAATTACAAAGTGCGGGTTGTACACTGTTATGTGTGCACAAGCCATTGTTTCAATACAAAATTGTTTTCTTTTAATAAAATACTCCCCCTCAAATAATGAATATTATTCGAGAGATAGTTTTCTTGAGCAGAATTTCGACTTGTATTTTAAAAAACATTTTGAAATTCTTGAGCAGAATTTCCTATGATATTTACTAAGGGGTGATCTTTAGTCCAATGATGTGTTGAAGGGTGATGGTTATGGAACTGCTGCATATCAGTTGGCTCCAAATTGCGTGTTGACGCAACATTATTAAGATCTCCTAATGTTTTAATGATGACAAATAAACATACGAAACACATAAAATATCAAACGGTAGCCAAATTCCCCGGAGCCCATATCTGCTCCTGGCTCGCTGCCCGCGCGTCAACGCGCGGGTGACGCGCCAGGCCACTGTATGGCTTCGGGCGAAATTTGAAAGTCGGCTTTCCTCTTACCCGACAAATGTGGATCTTTCATTACAGGTATGAATATGCTATGTGCTTAATTGAGAACACTCGAAACGAGTTTTGGGATTAGAGAGATCCAACTTTTAAAGCACCCATTTACGAGAAAACGCCAACTCATGTTTTCTAACTATCGCCTCTAGCCAAGGCCTTTATAAACTTAGGGAGCTTATATATTTCACGTAACATCATGTGAAAGCATCCATATGCTCATATCCCGTGCTTACGTCTTCTCTAATTACGTAACGGGTTTACTCCCTTATTGGTCAAACTAAGTCAAAGGTCACTTTGCGTAAACGTATCCTTTCCCACTTGGGTTATGCTTTACATCAAGGCAAAGCACTTAACTTGTTTGAACCAAGGTATTAGTTGAGAACGTCGAGTCGTGGAAAGTCACGAGATATGAAACTATGGATTCTCGACGTTATGTTACTTGAACTTATAAGTAACCTATGAATTTCTCAACTCATAATCTTAATTGTCTAAACACTTTCTTCTTAATGATAATTAGATTATGTCTTAATTTCTTAAGCTTATTTACAAAAAGACAACTACACCAAATCTCCCACAATCCTTCCCAAAATCATTCCCAACATTCTCTTACAATATTCCCTCACACATTCCTTACAATGTGTACCTTTTGTCTCCCTCCATCTCACACACAATATTCTCTCAATCTACCAACTTCCCATACAATCTTTATACACACACTTATACACCTTGTGTACACACACTTGATTTCAAAATACACACACTACTCTCACAACCATCTTCTCTCTACACACACTAGCCAACTCACCATATCTTACCATATCCATCTCATATATTCTCTTACACAATCTCTTACACTCTTACATATTCCCTTACACACTTTACATCTCAACCATCCATTCCCTTACAACACATCTCAACCCTCCATATTCAACACATGGGAATTATTTGAAAACCAAAGGAGGCTCCCTTTGATCTCCACCAACCA